>CM046043.1:8002799-8142535 GCA_025215565.1 Flaveria ramosissima | reverse complement strand
TTCTAAAAATAATTTTATTATTATCTAACTCGTGTAATACACGAATTTCTAAAACTAGTTTTAATATATACATTAGAAGTTTTAGTATGCTACTAGTGGTTCAAGTCGCCATTGAATCTTTCACTTGGGCTTTCTCAATGATTAATGCGGGTGCCTGCATTTATTTATTTTGTCATGAGTTCATATAACCAATGTTTTGGAGACCGGATCGGACCGGCCGGTCCGACCGGTTCAACTGGGGATCGGTCCGGTGGCCGGTCCGGTCTGCTATGGTTCGGTTTTAGGGGGTCGAACTGACCGGTTCGTCCTGAACCGGTGGTCGGACTGGGAAACCGGACCGGTTCGGACCGGTTTTTGGTTTGTTTTTTTTTTTATTTTAATGGGTAAAAATGGGGTGTTAAACCACAAATTAGTATGTTGGATATACAATATAGTTAAGTTTTATATATAACTATAAAATACATATATAAATCATATATAAATTACTTATATTTAATTACATACATAAATATAGTTAAATCCGGTCCAACCGGTCCGACCGGTCTGACCACCAAACCAGTAAGGCGTCCGGTTCGACGTCCGTTCCGGTTTTGAAAACGTTGCATATAACTAGTTTCATCCTTTTTCATTCATGTAAATTTAATATTTTTGTTAGCTTCTTTTGTTTTTACTAACTTCTAATTTTCTATATAACATTTATAATTAATCTTTACCAAAGTTTGTTTGCCTTTTATGACTTTCTAAATATAATGATTTTATAAATTGTAACGTGTTCATTTCTAACTACATTTCGATATATATTGGATTTCAAAGCATGTTAGCTTAATTATATATTATATTTAGATTCTACGTGTTCATACGTTTATTTGTATCTACGTTCCAATATACATCTTATTACAAAACAGAGCATACACAACGGCTGATATTTATGCTTTTATCCGTCCACTTGAAGATTGGATCTAACACACCGAAGTTCTTCTGGTGGTGCAGCCTCACATCAGTGATGCACGGGAATCACGTTTATTTCTATGAGGTGATTGAAGTTTTTTTTATTTGAAATATTATTTTATTTTTTACATAATAAACTAATAATATAATTTATCTTTAAATTCTAAGATACCATTATGTGTTTATTTATACATGTGTTTGTACCTATTTGTAATTTTTGTTGAATACACTGGTAACTTCATCCTTTAATATTAGTTAACATGTTACTATATTTTGTTTTACGAAAAAAAGGAGTTACCCTGCCATGTAACGCAAGTTTAACTCCTCGTTCATGCACATATGGAATTATGTAATTCGAACAAGTAACAGAAGGATATGCATTTTGTCGACATTTATACCTTCTCCCTTTCTCAAATCTTTTCAGCTTAATCACTCTACTTTATCAATCTTGTTATTGTGCGTATTGTTGATCTTGTGTATGTGTGTATGTCTCCATCAAATAAGATACCCTCTATTGATCTTGGGAAGTACCTAAGGACAGCTTAACGTTTTTTGAGACCCTAAAAAAACTAATAAAAATGAGGCTCTATTCAAAATTTTCTATCAAAGACACATAAGATTTAAAGGCGGCTCAAAGCAAAAGCACCTAATATTCAGAGGAGACTAATCAAAGGCTATAAAGAACCTAATTAATTTTTCAACCTAAGACATTAAATCAAAGGCTCAAAGCAACCTATTCAAATCTATCAAAAACATTTAAGATTTAAGAATTAATCAATAAATCAAACTATCAAAAATTCAATGATTCAAAACAAGTTGCAACCTATGAACCTAATAACTTTCTTTGAACAAAACCACAAAAAGTAGTGAAAAAAAAACTCAAAAGCTACAAAAGCAAGTAGCAACTTAGCCAAATTTATCAAAAAAAAAAAATCTAAACAAAAGCAAATTCTCAAGAACAAAGGTCAATTAAAGTCTAAAGAGACCAAATACTAACTTTGTGGGTCGCTAGGTCGTCTGCTAGAGTGCTATGAGGGTGAGAGAGCCCTTGTCTAACAGAGATTGATCGTTGGACTTTGTGGGTTATTGAGTCGTCTGTTTTTTGAAATCCCGAAAACAAAGATCGATCATATGCCAAGTCGACAAGAACAGCTGATTTGTGGAATTGTGGGTCGATCAAAGAGGGCAAGAACTGAAGAATAGTAGAACATATTACTGAGGTCATCAGCTCCTCTTCCTCGTCGGAATTGTGGTTTGGAGACCCTTGGGAAACCTATGATGTGTTAATGCACCAAAAAAATCAGTACTAGTTTGGATGCTTAGTGTTTAAATGGGTGATTTTAGTGATAATAATATTGTTTTTCCTATGATATCAAGTTGGATTTATATGCAGTTTGTTTATAGTTTGCTTCATCCAGTTTTTTATATTTCATGGTTCGGTCACATAGCAAAACTCATAAATGAAAACTATTGATGCGTTAATGCCCCAAATAATTGATAAGTTTTGTTTAGTGATAAATGCATCAGTTCTTACATTAATAATTAAACACAAGTTTTTATTAGCATCTAATTAACACGTAACGCCGCCTATTTGAATATTTTTCTTCACACGCTAACCCACAATTACATCAACTTTGACAGTTGAGGCAGCATGTTTGACTACTTAAAAGTCAAAGAAGGCATGCAGTTAGTCTTGGTGATGGTCCAAGGTTGTAACTTGTAAGAGCATTCGTATTACTTATTAGCTTCTTTGTATCTTTATTCATCTCTAAATTTTTGGAGAGACATGAAAAATCATACAATTTACTCTCACGTTTTGGGTGTTCAGTTAGACTATTAGAGGTGGATTTCAGGGGAAACTATAACAATCTTTCATGGGTCATTATTTATCTTCATATTTATTTTTTAATATTATTTATAAGTTGTTATAAGTGGCAAAAGGCGAAAATATATTAGAAAAAGAATAAAAGACGTATCTTTTAATTATAATGGGGATAGATATGAGTGAATGAGATGTAGAAGATTTTTGAAAAATAAGAGATAAATTTAGAAAATGATTATTTTAGTTCTCATATTTATTTAATAATTTATATAATTACTTTTCTAATTACCCATATATTGATTTTACAAGTGTTCTTTCTTGTAAGGGATGACAATGAGGCAAGTTTGGGATAAGTATGAGTAATCCCAACCACATATCAAATTAGATAAGTGTGCCGCACATCAATCCAAAACCCGTCAGGTTTGTATCGGGTATATAGCGGTCGAGTATCGAGCGTACCCGTGGGTAATAAGGTATATCCGTCAAGATTATAAAAATTCCCCGTTGGATACTCGTCAGATATCTCTTGAAATTAGAGCATTATTTCAAGCTATATTTGTAGATGCATATCAGAAAATAATTTTTTATCAATCAATAATATTTTCTTTTGTTGATGTTCCACCACTACTACTCTTTACTTTAGGGACACATATCGAGTTTTTATATTGTAACTTTGTAATATGTTATATATTGCAATTGATAGGAAGCTTAATAGGTTTTATTCAACACATAATTATTAAGTACAAATATACAAGGTAAAAAAATATATAAAATGATATAATTACATATAATATACTCATAAACTAAATTAAATTAGAAGATATACAAATTTAAGCATATAATTTGGTAAACGGGTATAATTAATCGAGTAACTGGGTCTGGTAAACGAGTATATGTATCAATCCCATTCTTCTTGACAAAAGTAAAAACAACTTGGGTTACAAGTTACAATTTGACATGAAATAGCTAGGTGAAGCTAAGTGACATGAAAAATAGGAATTATAACTCACTAAGCAATGCTAACTTTTATATGTATCAATCCTATTAAAAAGAATGTCACACACCCTATATTATCTCTATAATTCCTATAGTAAACGAGTATATGTATTAATCCGACTTTCTATAATTCCTATATTATCTCTTTCTTCTTTTTATTTAAAACTAAAAACCGTAATTCTTCTTGACACACACCCTTTTTACGCATTTCATAACAAATTATCAATTCAGTTCCCATACTCATTCGATAGAATTCCAGATCCAAATGGTTTTTATTGAAACTGATTACGTTTTTCCTATGTTACTAGATTTATTGAAATGTATTGGTCCTAAGACACACATAGTAATCATCGGTTGAGAGATCGAAAATGGGGACTTTAACCGTGGTTCATCTTTTTAGTTTATTTATTTAGTTTATATTTATCTTGAAACTGTTAGATTTTAATATAAATATTAGGGTTTGTTTTCATTCATTATTAGTTTTTGATTCAGTTTGATTATAAGAACTTTGTTTTAGTTTATCGTCTTTGATTTATCGTTAGAATTTTGAGTCATTTGATCATTTCTCAAACAACATCAGAGTCATCTTGAGATATGATATCAAGTGTTCATATTGATTTTAACGCTTCAGGTCTGGCTCATTCAGGATTATCATCGAGAAGGAAATCATCACTATGAACAAATCCTATCGAGTCAAATTTAAATTTGAGACCTTAAAAATCTTAAGCCAAAATCGTAACTTTCATATCCTTCCTTTCATTAATTTTGTGTTACTTATGTTTTTAATTCGTAAATTCAATACCTGCCATAATAGATGGACAATTCCATCTCCTAGTTAATATTATCTTTTGTAGTTGGACATTTTAAATATAATATTTATTTGTAACACTTGTAAGCTAACCAGATTATGTCACCAACAGTGTAAATTAGCTACGTTATATTTATAACTCACATTATATTTTTTTTACACTCTTTCATCTAAGTTTCGCTTAGGATTTGACACGTGTCACTATTACAATAAAAGTTAACTATTGGGTGGTGCTGGGGACACCGCCGGTGTTTTCAGAGAGAAACCGGACCTAACCGTCACATTTTGGTCAAAACGTGACGGTTTGAAAATCTAGAGGTGATGGCTAGGTCAAACCGTCACGTATGGCTTGACTCCTGACAAACGTACACTGATAAAGATGCACGAGTCTGAAACAAAATGTCATGGTTTGTCCTAACCGTGACGGTTAGAGTACGAGGTAACTATCACTTTGAACCGTCACAGTTAGGCCAAACCGTGACGGTTTCTCGTCCATTTCATGGTATATGCACAACACGTTCATGTTTTTTATAAAAATGTTCATTTTTTATTAAAAAAAAGTATAAAATATTATACTTAAAACCATACATAGTTATAAAACAAAAGTAAACACTCTACTATAGATATTAATATTATAAAAAATAGAGAATTACATCTATCCCCCTATAAACTTCATCAATTACATATATACCCAACTTAAAATTTTAATTACGTATATCCCCTTATAAAACTTAGTTAATTACATATATACCCAAATTAAAATTTTAATTACATATATTCCCTTTTAAAACTTAGTTAATTACATATATACTCAAACTAAAAATTTTATTACATAAATCCGATTTATTAAATATAAATATTACATATTTACCCAATTTATTACTTTTATTGAAAATAACTTATATAGTTTTCCTTCTTTACTTGTTTTTCGAGTTTTGATTATTTTTCAATATATCTATACTAAATGTTTTTATGTTCTTTTTTGTTTTTTACCTTTAATGCTAAGTTTTTTCAGGTTTTTGTACGAGACACTACCAATCTCGTTATGCAACATGATCCGAACACATAATTTTATGTTGAATAATGAGACTGCAATTGTCTTGTACATATACCGAAAAAAACTAGCACAAAAGTTAAAAAAAACAAAATCTTTAGTATAGAAATATTCAAAAAATAATCAAAAATCAAAAAGCAAGTAAAGAAGGAAAAACATAATTTTATAGTGTAATACAAATAAGAGTAAAATACTAATTACATAAGTCATTTCTAAAAAAAAGTAATAAAATGAGGAAATATGTAATATTTATGTTTAATAAATGGGATATATGTAATTAAACTTTTAGTTTGAGAATATATGTAATTAACTAAGTTTTACAATGGGATATATGTAATTAAAATTTTAATTTGGGTATATATAATTAACTAAGTTTTACAAGGGGATATATGTAATTAAAAATTTAAATTGGGTATATATGTAATTAAAAATTTAAGTTGGGTATATATGTAATTGATAAAGTTTATAGAAGGATATATATAATTCTCCCTATAAAAAAGTATAGAATACTAACACAAAACCAAAAATTAACATCTATAGTAATCAATTTTATTCAAAAAGTTGTATGGTTTTGAGTATAGTATTCTATACTTTTTTTATAAAAAATCAACATTTTTATAAAAAATATTAATGTGTTGTGCATATACCATGAAATGGATGAGAAATCGTCACTCTTTGGCCTAACCGTGTCGGTTCAAAGTGGTAGTAACCTCGTACCTTAACCGTCATAGTTAGGGCAAACCGTGACCTTTTGTTTCAGACCCCTGCATCTTTATTAGTGTACTTTTGTTAGGAGTCAAGTTTAACGTGATAATTTGACCTAGGCGTCACTTCTAGGTTTTCAAACCGTCACGTTTTGGCCAAACGTGATGGTTAGGTCCGGTTTCTCCCAAATTCCTTGCGGTGCGCCTAAAATTTCCTAACTATGTAATTATATATTAAATGTTAATAATTATTATTAACCCTAACCCTAACATTAGTTTTGACTTTAATATGCAGATCATTTAAGCTTACTTCTCTCTATAAAAATATAAGAAAATAAAATTAGAATCTGAGATATTCATAGACTTTAGTTTTTAATTAAACAAATTGAATGAGTGTTTGAAATTCAAATTCAAAAATCAAATCACACTAGTTTTGCTCTTTTTTATCTCACTCTCTCTATCCATTTATGCCTTTACCTAATTAAAAATGTGTGTATACTGTTTAAATTTTTTTAACATGTACCTTTGAGTTGATATAACTTTGACTTTAGCTAATTAGATCATAAACCTCAAATATTTGGAAAAAAAACATATTTTAATATTAATTTTTCTACACTTGTTATTCTCTAATAGTTTCCGTCACTCACAGTCAGAGGAAATTCTTTTACTTTTTCTCACTCTCTTCAGTTTATTAAAGTATCAGTTTCATACTTTCTTAACTATCTTCGCTTCAACTGAGCTACCTTACCAGCAAATTGAAGGCTCCAACACCAAGAAAATTATCGGATGTTGGATCTCCTATGACCACCCTTTGATTCAACAGATGTGTATATCGAAGTCTGACAGCATAGATCACCTTGGATGTCTCCGACATATATAGTGAGAAGAAAGCTTTTGCCACCGCTATCCACCCCCACTTGTGGTTAGTCCTGCCTGACTGCAGTGATGGAGCCCAACCAGAACACCCATATGAGGATGGGGCGCCCGAAATTAATTGTTTAGAGGGGGCGAATGAGTTTATGGAGGGGGCGAACTCGAGTTTTATATAAAAGTTTACAATAACGGACCCAAAATTTACACTACCGAACTAAAGTTTAACACTACCGGCGAAAAAAGAAGAGGAGGGGTGCCCAACACCCCCCTAGTCCCAACTATGCTCCGCCAATGCCTGGCTACCCTTCTCTCACCAAGAACCACCACACCAATAGCCACCATAAAGACATGTGCCTTGTACTTCAATGTTTGTACTGATAGCAACTTGTACCATAAAGCTGTAGCATTTGTACAGTGGCACTTTAGCTACCGACATAATACTTTAATATTATATATAATATAATAATATAATTTTGTTTGCTTATAAAAGTTATATTATAATATTTGCATGGACAATAGATATAAGTTTTAGTTTCCTAGAGTGAAGTAACTAATTTTATTATCAATCAAGGATATACAAATGATGGTACAGTTGAAATAAAAAGCCAAGGTGATGAAACTAAAGATAAAAAATAAAGTATTTCTTTATATATCTGTAATTAACAATTTTATCATTATTAAGTGTCTTTTGAATTAACAAAAAATGTTTAAAATGATCTGACTTGAGCCTTGTGTCATACAAACTTCATGTATGTTGGAAAAGAGTTAAAAATATTATGTTTACTTCTGCACTATTCTTCTTCTCTACTTGCTTACAACTAACAGCTCTCATGATCGAAAAAAGAAAAGAAAGTTTCAGACCTCTACTTGCTTCGCTTTACAAAGATTTAGGTTTATGCTTTTTCCCCGCTTGTTTGGCAACCTTACCAATGATTTAAGGTAACCATCAAGAAAATCATTGGATGTTGAATCTCGATGAAGAGAAGCTGGTTGGCTGGGGGACGAAGCACGTGGGAGTTGACGGAGCATGTCAAAGCAAACAATGGTGCTCATGCCGAATATAGATTAAAGGTGTGGTTGTGCTTGGTGGCCAAGGGTTGGTGGTTATGCGCCTATGTGGTGTTGATTGAAGGGTTGTACTTTCTGCAATAGGGTGGGATTATCACTACAACCATCGATAATGGTTGTGACATAAGTGGTGTTACTTGTATAAACAAGTTGATAATTAGATTTATACTAGTATTAAGCCCACCGTACGGAGGCGTAAAACCGTGCCAAGCAACACCAATGTCACACCACCGTCAATACCACGGACACCGGAAAAACTTTTATTAAAAAAAGACGTATAACGGAAAAAATAAATACCGAAAGGAAAGTAGAGGTAAAACCGTTGAACCACATGAAACCTAAAACATTTGTGCAATAACTAAGTCGATCAATGACACACACGTATCAACGGAAATGTTAAACGAAGAAAAATAAGCGTAACAACATTGAACCACATGTACACGTTACGGTGTGTTAACTCCCAAAATTTAAACCATACTTCGAAAAATTCATAAGAGATGAAAAGTATAAGAGACTAACAGGGTGTTTGTTTTTGTAGAAAAATTCTTCTTAACCTATTTTGTTTGCGCCGCAGACCACGCGCAGACGTTGAGGTCTGCAGAGTGTTTGTTCTTCGGAAAACTTTTCGTTAAAAAATGTTTGTGCGAGGTCTGAATGGTGCAGACTTGGCACAACAACTTCTATGTCTTCTAAAGTCTGCAGAGGATTAAACACCATCACCCACCACCACCCATATCCACCACCACCGTCCGCCACCACCGCCTGCCACCACCACCGCCCGCCTCCACGCATAGTCCGCATCCACCCATCGTCTGCCACCACCACCACCCACCGTCCACCACTACCCACCATCTTCCATCACCACCACCATCCAGCACTGCCGTATACCACCACCAGTTGATTTTAGTAGTCTGCAGACGTTATAAAATATACATTTTTCTTGTTGCAGACTGCAGAGGTTTGGTATACCTTTTCTCCTGCAGATGTTTACAGATGTGATACGCAAACTGTGCATTTGCTAGAAAAAACAAAAAATTAAAAGAAAAAAAATATGTAAAACCTTTTATGCAAATAATACAACAATTAATGCATCCATAACTTGATAGTTATTAATATTAAAATAAGGATGTGGATATATAGACATCTCAAAATTATAAATTAACACCCCAAAATTTCTATACGGGTCGTATAGCCCTATACACGTCGTATTGAGGGGCCGTATAGCCCTATACACGTGTGATATAACCCTTCTAACAACCCCCTGAATTTTTCCTCGTAGCAGTGTCGAAATTTGTTATGCGCGTCGTATAGCCCTATATGTGTCATATACGGGGGTCGTATAGAATTATATGAGATGTATAGCTATCTGACACCCTCCCTGAATTTTCCTCGTTATTTGTATATTCGTTCCTATACGCTGCGTATGAACCAATACGTGGCGTATGGGGGTGTCGATTTATCTGGGTAGGTTTATAGAACCTTAAAATAAATAGAGAAAATGACAAACACATGCCACGAATTTTGGAAAAAAATAGCAAAATATCAAAAAATACTGATGTGATGTATGTGTGATATTCATGAATATTAAAACAACTACAAATGATCTCATGGGACCATGCATCATGACAAATAACCAGGTGCGTCGAATCATTTGACCAAAAAGAATATGTAGTTTTTAGCTTTTGAATTTATATTGTGAATTACATTTCGTAATTTATATTATAAATTTTTCTACGTATTTACACGTTGTCGTGAACCACACGCGCGTTGGGTGGGTATCACCGCAAAAATGTTAACAACGAAACCTTGTTGCAAACTTCACATTGAAGAGAGGGTTGATAACAACCATAACTTCGTATAACAAAAATGATACCTTAAAGTCGTTGATAACATTCAAATGTTTATATTTATATAAAAAATAAAATCATTGCAAATCCATACGTTGCTGAGGGGCTGTTGATATATTCGACGCTTTATATAAAAGAAAAGATAATTAAAAAACTCACATGTTGATAAAAGAAACACGTCATTGTGGCAAAATATGAAAACCGTTAATAATACTAACGTTTATAAAAATAAGCATGTCTCAATAATAAAAACATCAAAATTTAAGAGTTGTTGATGAAACTACAAAAACTCAAACCCTAAATAAGCTTTGACAACTTGTACATTTGTGCTTCGAGAACTTGTATATCAGGACGCACAAATCCACTATAAAATAAGTTTACACCAAAATGTTGATAAATGTAAGCACGTTACAACGTTACTTACCCGTTCAAGAACATCGACGTTATATACATAATTTCAATTTAATTTTATTATAAGAGAAAAAAAAAGGTGAAAATACAATAAAATATGGGTGGGAACAAAATAAATAAATAAGTATGGAATAATACTTATCTACTATAGACAAAAAACCATATAAAAACCATTTAAGCTTAATGTACAATACTCAATGCATGTTTTTTTCTAATTCATTATTCTTTTATTTTTTCCTTTTACAATTCATATTATTATTATTATTATTATAAATATTATTATTATTATTATTATTATTATTATTATTATTATTATTATTATTATTATTATTATTATTATTATTATTATTATTATTATTATTATTATTATTATTATTAATACTATTATTATCGTTATCGTTATCGTTATCGTTATCGTTATCGTTATCGTTATCGTTATCGCTATCGTTATCGCTATCGTTATCGCTATCGTTATCGCTATCGTTATCGCTATCGTTATCGCTATCGTTATCGCTATCGTTATCGCTATCGTTATCGCTATCGTTATCGCTATCGTTATCGCTATCGTTATCGCTATTGTTATTGCTATTGTTATTGTTATTGTTATTGTTATTATTATTATTATTATTATTATTGTTATTGTTATTATTATTATTATTATTATTATTTTATAATAATAATAATAATAATAATAATAATTATTATTATTATATTATTATTATTATTATTATTATTATTATTATTATTATTATTCTTATTTATTATTATTCTTATTATTATTGTTATTATTATTATTATTTTTATTCTTATTATTATTGTTATTGTTATTATTATTATTATTATTATTATTATTATTATTATTATTATTATTATTATTATTATTATTATTATTATTATTAAAATTGGTTTGAATTTATTTTACAAAATTTTAAATATACTACTGCTACATGTTATTTTTTATCTATTTTTATGCAATCAGTCAAATCAAAGTTGCGCATAATAATGTACAAATTATTCAAGAACAAATGTCCAAGTCATCAAAGTTGTTTCAGGGTTTTAATCTATTCATAGTTTTTTTCCTATCACAACTATTTAAAAAATGATTTTTTATAAACTTTTGAGTTTTATTGTTGTATAAATTTCAACATGAATTTCTGTAACATCATTTATAAACCAACTAGTTATTCTAAATGATTTTTAAACAATATAATCTTTATAACCTGTTTTAGCGCTCATCTCCACATATACAGATGCGACATGTTTTCCCCCTTCATAACGTGCCATGATGTGGTCTATGTAAACATTAACTTAATGTTTTTATTTTTAGTTTATTAGTGTATTAACTTAATGTTTTTATTTGGAATGTAATTTATTTTCATTGAGACGTGGTTAGTTTATTAAATTTTCTGAAATTAATATTTTTTGTATAAATTTTAAATATTATTAATGGACCGTCCACAGCGCATAGGTTAGAGACGGTTTCAATTATATAAAATTTCATAAGATTTTTTTCTTCCCTTTAACGTAACGATCTTTATACTAGTTAAATTTTAAAAGTTAAATTCAATTTATGTGGCAACAAGAAATTCCATGCCATTAGTTAATATCTTTTGTAACGGGAACATTGCAAACATGTATATTATTTTTGGGGTTATACTTGTAAGTAACCCATCATGCATCAACCGTCCCCGTTAACCCCATTATACACCAATCGCTTATCAAGTCAACCTAAGGCGATAAAAAACAATTTGTTTTCACAAACTACTTATGTGAGTTTTATGTATTTTATCAGTTACCTAGTCTTTTATTTGTTTTCTCTTTCACATTTCTTATAACTTTTCACCTTAAAATACTTATTTTTATCTATTAAATCATAACGTGCTAGACATAGAAAAGAAAAAACAAAAGAACCTGAACGAATGCTTAAAAAAAGCCTAATAAGCCAAATCTATTTCCCCTATACATGTCAAATTCAATCATAACACGACACGAAAAATACAAAATGAATGGAAAAAAACTTTATAAGTATCTGTTAATGGAGTTGAATTTATCAAGTTCTAAGGAGTTGGTGTCCAGTTATGTTTAAGTGCTGCATATAAGTTTTCTCGAGCCATATTTTCTAAACGAACCAATGTCAATTAAATATTTATTAATGAAATGTTTGAACTTTGAACTTAGGTAAAGTCTATTTGAAGTAAACCTAGGTTAAAACTTTGTAGAGAGAAGTTTATGTTGTAGTTTAAGAGTAGTGTAGAATTATTGTTAAAAAAGTTAGGTTTCGGTCTATATATGTTTAAGTAACTTTGACGAAGACAAAATCCTAAAAATGCAACTAAAGTACGTTTGCTATTGGGACGAAAATTAGGCTGTTTCACTACACTTGGATAATCTACACCAAGCTTTTAAGATTAGAAGATATACATGTGTTATGGAGTTTGCATGTTAAAAGCAAAGTAATCTCTCCTTTTGATCAAGCTGTCATGCAATCAGTAATCAATGTAACAATGGTATTTATATAAAAATATGATTATAAGTACGAGTTCGTTATAACAAACAGCAAATTCACACACTAGAAAATAAATTGCTCCGGTAATGAGTTGATAACAACGTACTAATGAACTTGGTGGACCTAGTGTACGGTGATGGTTGTCACCCGACAAACCTATGGATTTTATCTTTTTACAAACAAAATAAATAATAAAAATTCAAATAACAGTACCGATGATTTTTTGTCAACGACACCAATAATTTTTTTCCATTAACATTAAAAATATTTTTAAAAAACTTTTATTTTACAAAATTTTGCTTATTAAAAACCAAAAAAACAAAAACAAACTACTAATCATATTTGAATTAACAAATATAATCTATTAATTAGTCAATTAACGACTAAAATATATTAGTAAAAGGTTGTTGAGTTCCTACTTATATAGTATTCAAAAACTCATAACCTTTAAGTGTTATTTAGTTAGTTTATCACTTGATGTTAAGTATTAACTTATTAGTTGTTAATTTTAGGTGTCTTAAAAGAATTATACTATATGTTAATTTACCAACGGAATGAACAGTGATTTGAGGGTATTATTGGAACTCTGTTGTTATGACACGTGTAGCCATTGCAGATCAAAGAGGAGAAATCACAGCTTCCGGTGGCTGCTAGCGATGTTTGCGGGTGGTGGCGAGTGACATCGGTGGCAGCAATTACTCTAGCGGTGTAAGGTTGTGGACGTCGTGCCTATACATACCTGATCCGTCCTTCATCTTGGAACCCTACCATGGGGAGATTGGTAATATATATTTAATTTCCTCATAAATAAATAAGTTGCAAAGATTTGCTTGCAAGCCTTCTATGTTGATTATTTGATAAACAGAATTAGATAGAGTGAAAAAACATATTTTACACAACAAAGTAATTTCAAGAACAATGGAGAGAAAATCTTCTACCATTTTTAGCATGCAAACCTTTGATTTCTTGATATAACTGTTAAAGTTTCTTTTATCATTTATGTCTTTTAGATATCCTCCAAGGGTTGAGATTAATTGTAATCATTTTTTGAATTCTACAAATGGGTTGGATAGTTCTCTTTGTAATAAAATTTTAGTACTAGACCTATTTTGAAACAAAGCATTAATGGTCAAAATAGTTGTAAACAATTAAGGCTTTGAAATTAACGGTAGGTATTACTATATGTTTTTGTTAAAATTTCTGAAAAAACATATCAATCTTTATATGCATGTGTTTGTAATCCCTGCTTGAATCCACTTTTCGTTTTTTTTTCCCGTGGAATTAATTAATGGTGATTTAGGCCAATATGGTTATTGTCGTTACTGCGCCACGTATACCTGTTATATATAGCAGTATTGGCTCGATCCGAGTAAGCTTCAAGAGATGTTTTACTAAGGTAAATAACCCATTTAGGTTTTGAATAGATTTTCAAGGTTTAATGTTGATTTATATGTGGTTTTTTTGTTTGTTTGTTTGTTTGTTTTTTTATATATTTTTTATTTTTTTATTTTTTTGATGAGACCTTAGGTGTTCCCTGTCACACCATCAAGTAAGATAGTGCAGACAAGGGTTGGTACATTGTTTAAACACAGTAGTCTCCACTGAGACTGATTTCAGTGACTATTTCAATAAGGTAATACGTATTCCTTAGAGTTGCAAATTACTCACTGAGATCACAATTTAAAACTGATTTTAATAACCAATTTGGAATTTAAGTGTTAATCAACATATAATCTATTCTTCCTAATTAAAAGGCGTCGTGTCATCTGCAGTTAGCGCGAAATAAATTGGAACAAAAGAAATTCCTTTGGATTGGTTGCTAAAACAGGTTTGTGACTTTCTCAAACTAAATACTATAGTTTATACTTATTATAGTTGGTTGTTTATTTCACACATTTTGTTAAGGTATGTAATATTGTCATTTGAGCAATTCATTTTCTTTTTACAGGGACTTTATGCCATCAATTTGTGTGACATGATGCATTCTTAAATATGATCACTACTCAAACACTTGCATTTTCATCATTTTGTATTTATTATCCTTTGTTAATATAGGAAGCTAACAAACAATGTTTTTAAGTGATCAACACCTGTGTCGCATAATAAAAATGCTAGAAGATGCAATCTTAATCTTAATACTACACTGAAAGAGGTATATGACGTTCAATTACGCAGGCAAAGAAAATTCGCACAACGCTTGATAATGAATACACCTAGCTGAATATAATTACATAAGTTATGAAGCAAATAAAATAATTTATGACTATTCAAACCAAACAAACACTTATAATTCTATTCTTAAAAACCTAAAATATATCAGTGACCCGACTTAATTTAATTAAAACTATTTTAACGACTAGACCTGACAATAATGGAACAATATGCTTAATTCTTTTGGTAGTAACGGAACAATTTTGTTCTTAGTAACAAAGAGAAGAAGATTTATTCTATACTCGATAAGTTCCAATACACAATGTGAAAGTTAATGTTATTTTCTATGAGCGAATGTGTCCATACTTGTTCATCTTTAGAGGACACTATCCGTAGTAATTTTCTCTTTTTTTTCTTTTACTTTCTTTATCAATTTTTTTAGAATTGATGAATAAAATCTAATTAGCATAAAGTACAATATTATAAATAAAAATAAATGCTTTATTACGTTTTATATTTCATTTAATGCCTATTGGTGTTTCAAAAATACATTTTCAAAGTCCTGGAGAGTAAGATGCATCTTGGGTTAACATATAATGCTACTTGTCAGATATATCGGGTCATATAAGATTTTCTCGTTTTCTCCCTAATCAAGATATCCTATATCCATTTTATATCATAAAGGATTTTTATTTTTTACAAGTATAAGTTTGTTCAAACTATTATGTTAATCAATTGAGTAATATACAAAAATCCGTCAACTTTTTTCCGGAATACGTAAAATGAAAAAAAGAAAAAATAGAGAGAACAAGAAAAAGAAATAATAATAAAAACATTTGTACTATGTACAAATCAAAATCGGGCATTGTCTTGTCTTGTCTTCATATAATTTGATGTGCCACATTTCTGACCGGTATTTGCGAAGGCGAAGTTGGGTTTGTCTTCCCTGAATTCATTGGTGCACAATTGCACGTAGCTTAACCCATATAAATTCTTCTTTTTGAGTTTTTTTCTTTTTAAGCCTTTGAAATTATTTACCACGTGTTCAAAAACCTTTTTATTCAGATGAAAATTTTGTTGGAAAAGGTTAAAATAGAAAGTATTTTATAATTCAAAAAATGTAAGAAATATTAAGATTCTTACCTGTATTCTTTTAATCAAAATTAGATCGATAGAAATATTAAGATTCTTACCTGTATTCTTAAAGGTCTGTTTGGTATGGAGTAATAGAATGGACAAAGGAATGGAATGAATGAAGGAATGGAATGGATGAAGAAATGAAATGAGTTATTACTTTTCATTGTCTTGTTTGGTTACCCTTTAGAAATAAATTAATCATTACTTTGTGTTGTTTGTTAAGTATGGAAAAACGAATCAATGAAATGTAAAAGTGGTTATGATGGTGATGGCCAGCGATGGTGGTGGCCGGTGGTGGTTTCCGATGGCGGTGGTGGCCCGAAGGTGGTTTTCGGTGGCGGTGGTGGCCCGAGGGTTGTTTCCGGCGGCGGTGGTGGTGGGCGGTGGTTTCCGGAGGTGACAGTGGGTGGCGGTGGTATCCAGCGGCGGCGGTGGTTTCCAGCGGCGGCGGTGGTTTCCAGCGGCGGCGGTGGCCCGAGGGTGGTGGTCGACGGTGGTTTCCGGCGACAACGGTGGCCCAAGGGTGATGGCCGGTGGTGGTTTCCGGAGGCGACTTCCGGCGGCGACGGTGGCCGGCGGTGGTTACCGGAGGCGATAGTGGCCAGCAGTGGTTTCAGTGGCGGCGACGATGGCCTGAGGGTTGGTTCCGGCAACGACGATGGTCGGCGGTAGTTTCCGGTGGCCATGATTTCCGGCGACGGAAGTGGCCAGCGGTGGCCTTCGGTGGTTTATGGCGGTGTCGGGCTTCAGCGGTGGTGTTCCCAGGGCGGTGGTGACCGGTGGCGGCGACGATTATTGTGATGGGTGAGTGGTGTGGTGAGTAATGATGGAAGAATGAATGGAATGAAAAAAAAAAGAAGGGATGGTGGATGGTGGATGGAATGAATTTGAGGGAATGGAATCAAGTATGTAATGGTTCATTCCATTCCCTTCACCAACCAAACATGTTTTTCTTCATTCACCCTCAATGACTCATTCCATTCCACCCATCATTCATGCATACCAAACGTTACCTTATAACTTTTACACACAACATTATTTATTTAAAAAGACTACAAAAATTACACCATAAAAAAGAACATTTTTTATCTTTAAAACGCGTAGGATATTGTTGATAGAAAAACAAAGTTTTTTTCATGTTTTTTACTTATTATGTAGTTTTGTCAAGTCATTATGTAATCTTCTTAAATGGTGGGAATTACACAATTATCTAATAAGAAATACACAATGAACTTGAAACATAAAAAATTTTCATTTCTTATTATTGTGTTATTCGAAAATCATCTTAATAAAAAAACACAATACATAACACAATAGTCAACATGAGACACAATAGGTAAGACAATGACCAACACTAGACTCGATGATTAACATACACACAATAAGCTGCTTGACAAGTATTATATAATGATATGATTAGAATTACATAATAAACTAAAAAACATAAGAAACTTACATTTTCAGTATTATGTTATTTGAAAATCATCATCTAAAAAACACAATGGTTGACATTAGATACATTGGATAACACAATGACCAGCACTAGACTCGATGATTAGTAATAAACAAAATAAGTTGGTTGATGAGGATTACACAATTACCCTACCAGGATTACATAATAAAATAGAAACATAAACAAAAATACATTTTTAGAAACATAATGCTTAACAGAATGGTTAACATCAACCACAATGATCTGATGAATATTACACAATAACCTGATATTACATTAGAAGCTGACGAATATTAAACAATTATCTAAAATAACATGAAAAAAACTTCGTTTTTTATGTATCAAAATTTAAGATGTTTTAAATATTAAAAATGATTGTTTTTATGGTGTCATGTTTTTTAAAAACTAAAGGTGGAACTTAAAAATGTGAATAACACTAAAATAACATTGATCTATCATTTAAAGTTTCAATTATTTATCGTTATGCCACTGGATTTTCTTAGCCGTTGGATCTATAAGATATAATTGATAATAATTATTCTCATCCTTTTTAGTTTTTCCTGCCTTTTTTACAATATCCCCACCCAAGATTTATTTATCAAAATAAAATATTTATCGAAGTGAGTGTTTTTGGTAACTTTATTTTTCTCACTTCCAATTTTATATATTAAACTACTAGGTTAGTACCTCGTGCATTACATAGGTTGAATAAATAAAATATTAAATATTTTTTAATAAAAACTAATGAATTATAAAACGATCTTTTGATATAAGATATGATTGCTATTATGTACGAGTGATAAAAAATGATATCATTTTTTAAACTTTTGTTTCAATATTTTTTTGTTTTTCTCATAAAAAGTTGGTTTTTATACAAATTGTTTCAGGACAAACCGTTTTAAAAAAATATCATTTTTAATAAATTTTTTATTTTAACTTTAAAATTTAATTAATTTTAATTCATAAGAATTTTATTTTTTAAAAGCAATAGATTTTAAATATATTGTGTTTTTGGAAAGTTTGATGTTTTTTTGAAACAAATTTATATTTTATAAAAAAGTTATTCTTTTGGAAATTGCATTTGTAGAAAGATCTTTTTTTAACTGAGTGAATTGTCGTTTTTCTACCTCTTGGTTTGGTCACACTTGTCATTTTCATGCAAAAACAAAATTCTAATTTATGTTTACGTGTTGTTAATAAAAATTTAAGCACGAAATTCATGTTTTTGGAAGAAAATGATAACTTTTTCAAACCTTGGGAAGCCAAATGTAAAAAAAACCTTTTCGAATAAAAATGTCAAATATGACCAAACTACGGGGAGGAAAACGACAATTCACTCTTTTTAATTTAATAAAAAAATATTTTTAATATGAAAAGAATCAAATAATATCATTTGTAAATAATGTGATATTTATTAGGAGAGAGAAGCATGAAAATAAAATTTAGGGGATTTAGAATTGTGACAAGTGACGTACAAAAACTTTTTTTTATTAGTATTGATAGATGATAGATTTATAAAAGTATTTTTAAAAAGGTAAGTTCTAATAAAATTATATAAATATTTTTTGTTGGATTGTTAGATTATATATAAGAAAAATAAAATGCTGTATAATTCATTTGCATATGAGCTCTTAAACTCTGTTATATCCTGATGTGTTATTGAACGTTTATAAAATATATATGTGTTTTTTCTATCAAAAATGTTTTTTTCTTAATAAGCGTTAATTTTTTTAAAGAATTTGAATCAAAATTCTTTTACGGTACATTTTGGTTATTTTAAAAACCGTTCGTTTTTTTAACGTGTTTGTAATCGTTTAGGGTTTTGATACATATTATTCTTATATAACCGTTTGGGTTTTATTTTTTTTAAACTGTTTGGTTCTAATGTACTTTACAAAATCATTTGGTATTTAAACGACTTTTAGAAAATGTTATCTTTTTTCTAAATGTCTTTAGAAGAGTAATGACAGTAAAAAAGATTTTTCAAAAATCAAAATAAAATATTAAAAAGATGAATGGTTTAAAAAACAAACAGTTTTAAAACCGCTAATAAAAGACGAGTAGAGACGTAAAACACGTAATAATAAAAGGCATTTTTAATGGATAATATCAAAATACATATACAACTCTAAAAATGCTTTACATAATATCACGATCAAACAAAATACATACTTTATAAATAGTTTACGTTTTATTCTTTTAAAAAAATATGATATACTTTAATTAGTTATTTCTTAAAAAATGTTACAAACGTCTCACAGTCGTAACAATTTTTTTATTCATTAAAATTTTCTAAAGAATTAAATAGAAATTCTTTTATCCAATAAGATTAGGAGTGAAAGAAAGAAAGTTTATTAAAAACACCTTTGATAAGTATTTTTGAATTCGCCCATTATGATAAATAAGTTTTTCAACAACACTCATTTGGAAAAAAAAAACTTTATTTTTAACAAATTCATTTTTTACCGACAGACACACACTCACAACTCACTACTCCACATCCACTCTCTCTTAAAGTCACCGCACACACATTATACAAGAATTAAAACTCACGTACAACTTTTAGATGTATATTAACTTCGAACTCACACCCATAATGTAAAGCTCATAGCATGTGGATACATCCTCTATAAATAGTATTCCATATGTACCCCCAAATAATTGCTATACCGGTCTATACACTGTAAGTAGCAATAGTCTTTAGATCAATTACTGCACCACATGGCGACTACTGGAGCTAACACCATGGAGCCGGTGCGTACGTTGGCCAACTTTCCGCCTTCGATTTGGGGTGATCGCTTCCTATCGTTCTCTCTTGACAATTCGGTAGGAGCTCATATCGATTACTCACACAAATTCGTTGCACAAATAGATGACACACTTGCAAAACATTAGTTGTTGTGTTGGTATGTGTTTGTTAAAAATAAGAATGTACGTATGTTTTGCATTTTGTAGCAATTGGAAGCATATGGTAAAGCTATGGAGGAGCCGAAAGAACAAGTGAGAAGATTGATATTAGATCCTACTATCGATCTGAACGAGAAATTGAGTTTGATTTATTGTGTGTATCGTCTTGGTATGACATATCTTTTCATGAAAGATATTGATGGGCAACTTGATACACTTTTCAACCAGCTTAACTTGGAAAGTTATCGTGAAGCAGATCTCTATACAATATCTCTTCACTTTCAAGTTTTTAGAACCTTTGGTTATAGGTTTTCTTGCGGTAAGTCACTCGTAAACAAAGATTGTTTTCATGGTATTGTTAAAGTCATGTAATATGTTCTTTATGTCTCTACTGAAATCGGTGGTTATGCAGACGTGTTCAACAAATTCAAGGATTTTAGTTCGGGTGGATTCGAGGAAGACATTGGTACAGATGTGAGAGGTATGATAACTTTCTATGAGAGTGCTCATCTAAAAATAAGAGGAGAATCTGTACTAGATGGAGCCATTGCATTCACAGAAACAAAACTAAAAGCCATAGAAAAAACACTCCAAGGTACACTTGCGCGGCGAGTGAAACATGTGTTGGAGAGACCTTATAATAGAGGGCATCCAATGGTGGAAGCAAGGCGGTATTTGCTCGATTTCGAGGAAGAAATATCAAGATATGACTCGCTACTAGTTCTTGCAAAGGTGCATTTTAACTACTTGCAACTCCTACAAAAGGAAGAACTTCAAATAGTTTCAAAGTAAGTTGTAAATTAAAACAAGGGTTCCGTTAAACGTACCTCTCTACTCATGCTTAATAGTGACATTGTAAATGATAATGAATTATTACATTTGATTTAGGTGGTGGAAAGAGTTGGACTTAAAAGTAAAGTTACCTTATGTAAGAGATAGAGTACCTGAGATCTATGTATGGATCTTGGCAATATACTTGGAGCCTTATTACTCTCAAGCCCGGATCATAGCAGCAAAAATTCTACTGTTTGTGTTGGTGTTAGACGACACATATGATGCATATGCTACGATTGAGGAGATCCGACTTCTAAGTGATGCAATAAATAGGTATTTGCTACTAAACTCATGTATCAAGTTGACGTTTTGGGCACATTTACAGATGCTAAACCATATAAATTGTTGATTGCTTATCAAATGATCATAATTTAGTATGATATTACTTGTTTGGATCTTTTAGCTGGGATATTAGTGCTATCTCGCAACTTCCTGAATATATCAAACTATTCTATGAAATTGTACTAAACGAGTATGCTGAATTCAATAAGCAACTACCTCAAGGAACAACAAATATCATAGTTGAGGCTTCAAAAAAAGCTGTAAGATTTAAGATTGTATTTTATGCTTCATTATATATTCTTACTTAATTACTTACAAACTATTAAATGTTTAATTTATATTATTATTTTCCTTCATTTTTATTACGAGTCTAGTTACAAGACTTGGCCGGAGGCTACCATCAAGAGGCTGAATGGAGACATAGTGGTGAGGTGCCATCATATGAAGAGTATATGAAGGTTGGGTTGTTTACATCTACATATGATGTACTTTGTAAGTCTGCGCTAATCGGTATGGGAAAGATTGTCACGCAAGAGGCTATTGCTTGGTACGAAAGTAATCCAAAGATCAAAGTAGCTGCAGAGCTAATCGGACGGCTCACAGATGACGTCATGAGTGTTGAGGTATTCAATTCACCTTATTTTGTACAACCTATTTGGTCATAAGTGCAAAATAGCATATAGTATTGTATAGTCTAATAACATTTGATGATCATGTGTAGTTTGAGCGTGAAAGGGGTATATCTGTCACAAGTGTTGACGCATATATGAAAACTTTTGGGGTGTCGAATGATGTAGCTATGAAGGCACTAAAAAATATTGTCGAAAATGCATGGGAAGACATAAACGAGGGATGCCTAAAGCCAACAGAGGTCCCGACGGATCTACTTGCTCCATTTGTTAATCTGGCACGAATGATAGACGTGGCATACAGATACAATGAAGGGTTCACTTTTCCAGAAAAAACACTTAAGGAGTATATTACACTCTTATTCTGTGATTCAGTTGTCATGTAATAGATTGTGTGAGGTCATTGATTCGCTCATATACTACTACGATTATGCATATCATGTTTATCATCTTACTTTGTGTAATAACAAATAATAATTGTAGCCGATATGGCCTATAATGCAATATATTATGTGAAATAAAATCATATCAAAGTTGTTTGTGATTACTGTTTATCAATCTACAAAGAGTTCTAGTTTATTACAATGACTTGATTGAATTACGAAGACCTAGTCTATTTCTATCCAACATTTATCAAAGTTTGTGGTTATAATTCTTTTCTTTTTATAGTTTTTAATCAATTAAATATAATAAACAAGAATAGACGTACAAAAGTACTTCTGGTTAAAGCACTTGTCAAGTCTCCATCATGTCTTTCTAAAACCATTAATTTAAAATATTTGAATCTTCTTGTTCATGCCCAAGCTCACTCACCGGTCCTTGTTAATGATTTTGGTTTTTGTTTATTTTATTATGTACTTTACACATATTTTTTTTATTTTCTTCTTGTGGCTTAAAAAAACTCAACTCATTGAAGGGTCTTTTTTCTTAACTATTTTTTTTATCTTTTTTATTTTATTATATATAACTAACTTTAGAAATATTTTGTTTTTATACATAGTGTTTAAAATATAATATTTTGTGCAATCCGCATATATGGCGTTTCGATACTTTATTTTTGTATAGGTCTTGGCAGAAATTTTTATCCAAATTGAGCCGGGCTATGTTTAGATTTTAATTCTACATAGAACCAAGTCATATCAAATTAAATATGATCTATTTTTTTCTTTTTTAAACATGCTTTCATAAATTTTGACATTCATATTTAGAGTGACATAACTTTTATGGATTTCCAGATATACCATCAAGATATGCTCTATTCTATTAATAATTTGATCTTTAAAACCGAGCCATCACAATATGCACCTAGCAACTAGATTCCGAAATGTTGATGGTTTCTAGAATATTTTTTATTTTAGAAATATTTTTAACTAAAATATTTTGTATTGATTTTCCTGTAGTACTTATTAGACTTACTACTTTATGTATTTAAAATATTTTACAACTATTATGTGTTTTATTTACTTTCAATTTTTCACACATACAGAATTCTCCTCGTAACAAGCTCCCGCCTTACCATTGCGGTGTAACTAACTAGTTATACATATATACATTTATCAAAAGGATGAACAGTTAATATTTTGTATTGACCTATTTTTTCTAGCATTTTTTATTTTCAAGCTCAAGCTGTTCAACACAAGTGAAACAAATTTTTAATGAATTTTAAAAGGAGTTTATGTAAACATTTCTTTTCTTTTCCTTTTTATTATTCTGAAATATATGAAAATTTTACGTTACAAAGTGATAAATTTGTATGAAGTGTACGAAGTGATAACAACGATTAATCTAGAAAATCAATGGTTAAGATTAGAGATCAAAGTAATAACGCAAGAAATGGATTAAAGAGGTAAATTTGAAAATAGCATACAATGGTTGACTCTTTTCAAATTCCTCCAATTTTTTTAAACGCATATAGCTTTTTTTATACAACATTATTTTTAAAAAAATTATACCATACAATCGAGTATTTTATTATCTTTAATTTGAGTATTGTATTTATATACATATTTTTTTAAAAATCAACAATTAAAAAAAACGTGAATGTGTTGTGCGTATAACTTCCGTGATTATAATTGCGTAATTATCAAAATAACTTGCATAAATATAATATAACTTGGGTAATTATAACTATAAATTGTGCAATTGTTATTTATAACTTGAGTAATTTTAACTTGTGTAATTATAGTTACAACTTGTATAATAATAAATATAACTTGCGTAATTATTAACTTTATATGCATAATTATGCCGCGGACGAAATTATCCCTCTCCCAAAAAGCACGTGTCACACCCAGATGACTTCGTACAATTCGCACGTTTTTGCACATTGTATAGTAACCTTCCCCTAGAATATAATCCTAACAAATTCATGTTTCTTTTTTCATTCTGTTTTTTCGTTTCTTTTTCATTTTTTTCTTTTAATCTTATTTGAATATTCTTATTTTATTTTAATTCTTTTTTTTCATTTATGTAATTTTTCTGCACCACCAACTTTTTTTTAGTTTTTTCCTATAATATGTTTTTAATTATTTTTTTATCTTTATGTTTATTTTGATTTCGGGATTATAAAATCGATCGTGTTTATTTATTACTAAATTAGCTTTCATGTTATTCAGCGTTCATTTTCATAGCAACGTAGAATTTTCTTAAATTTCAAATATCCAGTTGCCATCTTTTATGCTTTTTTTAATTTCCTAACCAATTTTCGTTTGTGTTACTTTTTATTCCTTTTTCCGTACATTTTCCAAATACTCATTTAATTTGTTTGTAAACTATATGTCCTTTTGTTATCTTTATATTATTTTTATCTTATTATTTTCTTACTTCTTTTATTAGATTTCTCAACGTGATTATTTTTCAATGTTTTTATATACATTTTACTAAGCATTAGCATGTTGTAAGTCACGGGTGTACCCGCGGCGAAGCGCGGTCCTATTATTCTAGTTATTTATACAAAGACTAACTTGCCATCCAGGATCCATAGTTTAATTGAGACTCTACTGACCAATAGACTACATTAACTCTTTATTAATACAAACATCAGTTTTTTATATATTTTTTTACTTCGTCTTTTCTTACTTCAATAACTATATAAACCACAACATATACAAAATGATATATGAATGGGATGGTTAGCCTTTTAAACCTTGGTTGAGAAACTTGTTGAAATTACTTTAATCAGAGTTTGTTTGAGACGGTTACGAGTGTTTTGAATGTCACACCCCGAAAATCGCAGCGGAAGGTTACGAAACGTGGTATTAACGGAAGTTGGAGATAATCCAACTTTTATAGTCAAACGTGTTTAATAATAACGTCATTTATGAAAAACCATATAGTTAACATCATAAACAAGGTTATAATAGTATTTTTGTCAACAAGGGTTAGACAACTCAAAATTTGACACGTAATATTGTCTTTTATTCATGAACCTAATATTATTTAAGGACGGTTGAAACGTTTGACCCTCCAAAGACTTAGTTCTGGGATTTCCACACAGAGTTTATCTACAACCCTGAAAAGCATGAAGGGTAATAAAGTCAATATAAAGTTGGTGAGCGATCGGGTTTTCAGTCTCATAAACATTCATCTTCGAAAATAATATGATGAAACGAGATGTAATACACTTATCATAGACTAGCTAGGTACTATGATTAATCCAGGTCATAAGTCTATAATCAAACCAAGAAACACGTCGTTGCCCCACAACAGTCCAAACATATAAATTCCCTCGTAACATCCTGACCAGTGCGACTCGTCGCGAGAGCGGGCCATTCTAACCGATAGATCTACCAATATAGTCTGTGGCCTCCCCGAGGTTAATGATTATAGGGGGATTTAGGGGCTCAATAGTATTTTCCCATACCACTGACCCAACTTATACCCCCATAACATATATTAATCCGTTTAACTCATCATATATTTTGAAGTATTGTTTCTCATGCCTTTCCCTCAAAACAGTTAAAATAAACACGATGTTTAAAATGGGGCTGAAGGACTCACCTTGAGTGTGATTAACGAAAAGAAACCAACGTGCTAGACTTACGATTAATGAAACCCTAATTATATGCATCATGGTTAATATACAAAGATTTATGCTTACAAGAATATTTTTCACCCAACTTATTTGGTTATTTTAAAAAGAATGTCTTTATTATATTAAAATATCTTGGTCAGTTTCTTAAAAGAATTTATTTATCTTTCATAGAAAATTTGTGATACATTCGCCTTATGAACTAAAATCTAATTCTAGCGTATTCTTAATGCTTAACACTTAATCACTATCATATTTATCTTATGTTTATCTGTTATGATTCTTAACTAGTTACTCTGAGTTACGAAGCCTTAACTTTTCTATTTTGTATTATACATTTCTAGTTGACCTATTTTAATGAGGATTTTTACTTATTATTTAGCTAAATAGTGGACTTTTATATAAAGTTTCTTTTATAGGCCCATTGTTACAATCGTTTGAGATTATAAAAATATATTTGATATTTATTTTTATGAAATCCATTTATTCGAAAATCTTATCTATTTGAAATCATTTTAAATAGGGTATGTGTATATTTATATATATTATTTTTCAGTTTACTTTATATATTATTTAGAAAGTCTAAAGTCTTTATTTGTCGTTTAGTCAAGTCTTTTCTTGCAATCGTCCAGTTAATCTTAAGTATGATTATGGTTCCTAGATCTCAAGTTAATATCAATCAAACTATTCATCTAAATGCAACCCTATAATGTGTTCAAACATCTAATTAATCTTGGTCATTTCTTTCTATGACAAACAATATTATCTTGATTATCTTCCTATTAACATTTGTTCATCATCTTCATCCATTCTACATTCTTACCTTGACATCTCTTATTGTGTTAAAATCCATCAATTTTCTCAATCTTATATGATCATAAATACATACACAACATGTACATATCTATACCTACATATACATGTCTTCATACAATCCCAATCATACCATTAACATGATCTCATCGAATATTAACCTATTCTAAACATATTTTTAGATTTATTTAACCATTTCAAACACATTTTTAGATCCAAAATCATCAAATCATCAACTTTTGTTAACTTTAAAGTGGGTGAAACTAGGGTTCATCAAGATCTTCATCTTGATCACCCATGCATGAAGAAATCTAAATAATTTAATCAAGAATACCTTAAGTACAATAGATTGAACAATACATACAATGATAGCATGTAATCTTCAACTTCCGATTACAACTTCGGGTTCTATTCAAAGTTTCAACTAGAATTTTTAGAGAGAATGTAGGTGAAGGTCACTAGTGGTGGTGGTGTTTGCGGTTGCCGAGAGAGAAGGGGGGGGGGGGGTTTGTTGGTTGCGGGTGGTAATGGTGTTCGAGTTGGCGACGGGGCCGATGGTGTAGGTGATGGCGACGGGGGTCGATGGTGATGGAGGGGGTGGTTGCGGTCGATGGTGATGGAGGTGGTGGTTGCAGTGACCAGAGGTGGAGATGGTGGTGACAGTTGCGGCGGTTGGTGATGATGGTGGCGGCAAATGGTGGAGTTGGCGGCGGTGGGTGGTCGACGGTTTGATGGTGGTGGCGACGGGTTGATGGTCGCGGCCGGGGTGGGGGCGTGCGACGAAGGGGGCAGGTGCGATGGTGGCTGGCGGTGGAGGTGGAGGTGGCGGTGAAGTGCCGGCGGCGGTGGGGTGCCGGCGATGGGGGGGGGGGGCGAGAGGTGATGGTGGTGTGTGTGTGTGTGGAGTGGAAAGGAGAGGAAGGTGAAAGGGTTGTGTGAGCATATGTAGTTTATATACATAGAGTGTGGGGATGAGTTGTCTTGCATGCAAGACAAGGTGATCATCTCATAGATTTAGTTATAATAATAATAATAATAATAATAATAATAATAATAATAATAATAATAATAATAATAATAATAATAATAATAATAATAATTATTATTATTATTATTATTATTATTATTATTATTATTATTATTATTATTATTATTATTATTATTATTATTATTATTATTATTATTGTTATTATTGTATTAATCTTATCTCTCCATCGGTTAATTGGCAACGGGAGTTCACGTAAAACATTGGTCAAGGTCTCGGAAAGTTAAACGAGTCAGAGATAATAAATAAACGTTTATTATTATTAGACAGAGTTGAGCTGGCGTTGACCTGATTTGACCGGGTGTCACAGTCTCCACTCGTTTAAGAAATTTCGTCCTGAAATTTACGTTGTTGAGCCGGAGTCAAGTCTGGTTTTGAATAGGTGAGGGTACTTTTGTTGCATTTGATCCTGACGTTCCCACGTAAATTCAGGCCCTCTTCTAGAGTTCCAGCGGACTTTGACTGATTTGATTTGACTCCATTTGAGTTTCTGAATTTTCCAATCCAAGACCTCTATTGGTTCCTCGATAAAGTGAAGTTTGTCATCGATACTAACTTCGTCTGGCGGGATAACTAAAGATTCATATGTCATGCATTTTCTTAAATTAGACACGTGGAAAACATTGTGCACATTCCCAAGTTCCTCTGGTAATTTTAGTCTGTATGCAACCTTCCCAATCCGTTCCATGATTTCAAAGGGTCCTATGAATCGTGGGCTCAGCTTCCCTCTTTTGCCAAATCTCACAATACCCTTCCATGGAGATACCTTCAAGAACACTCTGTCGCCGACCATGAATTCCAATGGCTTTCTTCGGTTATCTGCGTAGCTCTTTTGCCGACTATTAGCAACTTCCAGTCTCTTTCTGATCTGAACAATCTTGTCCGTTGTCTCTTGTATAATTTCTGGTCCTATTAATTGTCTTTCTCCAATATCTGCCCAACATAGCGGCAAACGACATTTCCTTCCGTACAGTGCTTCAAAAGGAGCGGCTTTGATGCTAGTGTGATAACTGTTATTGTACGAAAACTCCGCTAATGGTAGATGAGCATCCACATTCCGCAAAAATCAATCACGCATGCTCTTAATAAATCTTCCAGAGTCTGAATGGTTCTCTCACTCTGGCCGTCTGTTTGTGGGTGATAGGCCGTGCTCATGTCTAGTCGGGTACCCATGGCTTCATGTAAGGTTTGCCAAAATCTTGAGGTAAATCGACTATCCCTATCAGATATGATTGAAACTGGTACACCGTGGCGTGACACCACTTCCTTGATGTATAAATTTGCCAATTTGCTCATGCTGTACGTCTCCTTCATGGGTAAGAAGTGTGCAGATTTCATCAGTCGATCGACAATTACCCAAATGGTATCATAACCACTTGTTGTTCTGGGTAATTTTGTCACAAAATTCATGGCAATGCATTTCCATTTCCATTTTAGAATTTCTAGTTGTTGTAGAAGTCCAGATGGTTTCTGGTATTCTGCCTTTACTTTGGAGCAGGTCATGCATTGGTTAACATATGAAGCTATGTCTCCTTTCATGTTAGGCCACCAGTAAAATTCCTTTACGTCATGATACATTTTGTCGATCCCTGGGTGAATTGAGTACCTTGATTTATGTGCTTCATTAAGAATTACTTTGCGTAAATCTCCGTACTTAGGGACCCATACTCGATTTACAAAATGCATCAATTTATCAGAGTCAGGTGTTAACTCCTTGATCATTCCTCGCAGACCTTCACTTTCCACATTTTCATCCTTCAATGCTTCGAGTTGTGCATCGCGAATTTGGTTAGTAAGGTTCGAGTAGACGGTAAGTTCCAACACTCGCACTCGTAGCGGCTTTTCTCTTTCTTTCCTACTAAGTGCATCTGCCACAACGTTTGCCTTGCCTGGGTGATATCAGATATCGCAGTCATAATCGTTTAACAGCTCTACCCAGCGGCGTTGTCTCATATTTAAATCCTTCTGATTAAAATTATGTTGCAGACTCTTGTGATCTGTATATATGATGCATTTGGTTCCATACAAATAATGTCTTCATATTTTAAGAGCGAAAACAACAGCTCCTAATTCTAGGTCATGGGTAGTGTAATTCTTTTCATGCACTTTCAACTGTCTTGATGCATAAGCAATGACTTTATCTTTCTACATCAATACACATCCAAGACCTAATCGTGAGGCATCACAATACACTATAAATCCATCTGTCCTATTTGGTAGGGACAATATGGGTGCACTACACAACTTCTGCTTTAGAAAGGCTTTTTCTTGATCCTTGCTCCACACGTACTTTTTATCCTTGCGAGTTAATAGGGTCAATGGTTGAGCTATCTTTGAAAAGTTTTCTATAAATCTACGGTAATAACTAGCTAATCCTAAAAATTGTCGTACTTCCGTTGGAGATTTGGGGGCTTCCCAGTTTCTAATTGCTTCAATCTTTGCTGGATCTACGTTGATACCCTTTTCATTAATAACGTGTCCGAGGAATCGAACTTCTCGAAGCCAAAATTCACATTTAGAGAATTTTGCGTACAACTTTTCTTTCTTTAAGATGTTTAAGATTAGCCTGAGATGTTGCTCATGTTCTTCCTTGGACTGTGAATATATCATAATATCATCGATAAATACTATCACAAACTTTTCCAAGTAGGGCTTACAAACCCTATTCATGAGATCCATGAATATAGTAGGTGCGTTGGTCAATCCAAATGGTATTACTAGAAATTCGTAATGACCGTAACGTGTTCTGAAAGTCGTCTTTGGGACATTGTCTTCTGCTATCAATAGTTGGTGATATCCAGATCGTAAATCGATCTTTGAATAGTAGCTGGATCCTTGGAGTTGATCGAACAAGTCGTCGATTCTTGGTAGTGGGTATCGATTTTTAATGGTGAGTTTGTTTAATTCTCGATAATCGATATACATTCTGAATGATCCGTCTTTCTTCTTAACGAATAGAACTTGCGCTCCCCAAGGAGAAAAACTTGGTCGAATGAATCCTTTGTCTAATAATTCTTGCAGTTGTTTTGACAATTCTTGCATTTTAGAAGGTGCCAGTCGATACGGTGATCGAGCTACAGGTGCGGCTCCGGGTATCAAATCTATTCGAAATTTGATCTGTCTTTGTGGAGGCAATCCTGGTAAATCTTCGGGAAATACCTTTGGGTATTCCCGTACGATGGAAATGTCTTCAATCCTTTGCTTCTCATTTTTAGTGTCAATGGCTTTTACTAGGAAGGCGGGATATCCTTCACTCAAGTATCCATAGGTTTTCATGACACTTACAATTTTAAGTGAAGGTTTTCCCTTTTCCACTTGTATGATTACAAATTCTCCACTAGGAGCTGGCAATCGGATGATTTTCTCAAAACATACTATCTCAGCATGATTCCGAGAGAGTCAATCCACTCCAATAACAATGTCGAAACTTCCAAGATTGATAGGTAATAAATCAATACTAAAGAGACAGTCGTTAAGTTGTATCGTGCAGTTTCTAATTACTTTATTAGATTCTATTTTCTTTCCATTAGCTAGCTCTATAATATATTTCTTACTTAGCTTACATGGTTTAATTTCCAATGATGGTTCAAATTCTTTGAACACAAAACTTAGATCAACACCGATGTCAAACAAAATGGAGGCATAACGATTATTAATAAGAAACGTACCGTTAACTACTGACGGTTCCTGTCGTGCCTCTTTGGTATTCATTTCAAAAGCTCTCCCTCTGGCCCTAGATCCGTTCAATTTTGGGTAGTCCTTCTTGAAATGTCCGATTACACCACACTTATAACAAGCACAATCATTTCTGGTTATCTTTTCATCAAGTTTTGCTCGGCAATTTTGGCTCAGATGTCCAAATTTATGGCAATGAGTACAAATTCTACAGTCACCATTGTGGGAGTATCCACACTTGCTGCATTTCCCTTGAGATTCTTTGTTTGTCCTACCATTGTTTGACGTTGCAACATAAACCCGTTCGGATCTCTGGTTAAAACTCTTCCTGTTTTTTACTTGTCCCTTGGGACTTTCAAACCACTTCCTTTTTAAATCAAACGATCTTCTGTTCACCTTAATTGTCTTCCTCTCAACTTCCATCACACTTTTTCCATGATCATTCTTCTTGATCAGGGTTCCATTTCGTATCGCATCATCGGTTAAGGAGTGTGCGATAGCGATAACACTTTGGATTGTGGTAGGTTTGGAAGCTGTAACGTTGCTTCTTATCTGAGGTGCCAATCCCCATATGTATCTTTCAATTCGGACGTATTCCGGCGTAACCATTCGGGGTACCAATCTAGCAAGGTCATTGAATCTAGACGTGTATGTTCAGATCTCCGCACCTTCCATGGCGTGGTTCCAAAATTCGGTCTCAATTTTCTGGAGTTCATTACATGGGCAGTATTTTTTAAGCAACATTTCCTTTAGCTGCTCCCAAGTAAGTTCATACGCATTTGCATCACCCAACAATTGACGCTGGGAATTCCACCATGATAACGCTGCATCTTGAAAGGAACAGGTTGCATACTTGACCTTTTGATCATTGGAACAATTGCTTATAGCTATGACAGTCTCCATTCTCTTGATCCATCGAAATATGTCTAATGGTCCTTCAGCGCCTGTGAAAGTTCTTGGGTTGCATCCTTGAAAAGTCTTATACGAGAACCCTTGTGGTTGTCCACCTAATGAACTTCCTGGGTTTCCGTTTGTACCGGATCCGTTGTTTGCACCAATACCGGAACCTATGTTCGAACCGTTTCCCGCTCCATTTCCTGGACCATTACCTGTATTTTCTTGCCTCCTTCCTTGACCAGCCACTAGGTTTGCATCATGCTGTTCTAGAGCTGACTTGATGTGTTGGGCTATCAACTGGGCTAGTTCCTCTGCGGTGGTTGGTAAATTGACGTTTTCGCTCGAGGGTGTGTTTCGTGTTACAGGTGGCATGATTCAATTCTGTTTCGAAGGTAGGGAAGGAGAGGTTTAGTTTATGTAAGACGTTAAATTAATATTATAATTATTTATTCCCTATAATCAACTTATCCAAGATATATGTAAGTACATGAGCATTTATCACAACCAAACAGTATCATAAAATTAGAATTTTAAGATTATAAGCAATTTGATCATTCATTTACTATTACCAAGCACATAAAAGTCAACATCCCAAAAAGATCATAAGTTAATTGTCTACATGCAATAACGAGTTTATAACTCGATCAAAAGGTTTAAGCACTCCGGCTTGCATCTAACAGCTATCCTAAAACAAAGCTCCACTGCCAACATGCATCAAGTACAAAATCATCATCAGACACAATGTAGCCACAGCCATAGAAGTCTTTGCTCGCTCTCCCATCATAATCGCGTACTTTTGGGCTGTCACCAATGCCGCCTCGGCCACATCTGCTCTCTGCTCCGCCTGGGCTAGTCGGTCCCTAGTCTCTTAGAGACTAGTCTCCAGGTCTGCCAAACGAAATTACATCTGACTAAGAGCGCTATCATCCAGTAATCTCTCCTCCTCAATCGTCATCATCCTCCCGTCCAAAGCTTGGCACACCTCATCCTGGATCCTCATCTTCTTCCTGGCAGTCAGCAGTTCCTTCTCGAGTGGAACACACTGGGCTGTCAAAGTGGCCATCACACGCTCAATGGGCTCGCCACCTATAGTAGTCCCACGTGGAGTAGAAGACAACCCTCCCACCTCGAAGGTGGAAGGAATCCCATCTCTCGAGGCCCATAATCTCATGGCCTCCATGATCCATCCCTATTGGTCATCTAGAAGTCTGGGCCGTTTAGGCATAGGTGTACTCTCCATACCAGCATCATCATCAATCATCCTTCTCTTCTCTCTGCGCTTCCTCCGCTCATACACCAACCTAATCTTTGGCGGGTGCTGCATGAGAGGAATAGGGTGTCACACCCCAACCTTGACGGCGGAATCGTCGAGATGTGAGGGTTAAGATTGTTCATAGCCACATAACGCTATATTTAAATGTAAATATTAAAATTATAAGTTTCAAAAGGCATTACAAACATAAGTCTCAAATATGAAATAAGTTCAAACATAACATAACAAAACATAATTCTTTTATTCCATTAACTAGGTCCAATTACTAGATTATTGCAAGCTTCAAAAGATCACTTTAAACTTGGGTATGACCTGAAACATGATAAAAATAAAAGGTCAACTAAAAATAGTTGGTGAGTTTCCAAAGTTTCATACATAATATAACAAGGTTACAAGTAGCAATTCATGTCATAGGTTATAAATTAGCAAGGTTATAGAACACATATCGTTACAACCAAACCTCGACTTGATTACAAGTATATATGATTGTCTAAGTGTATTTGGTTCCCATGATTAACAAGCATACGTCATCAGGAGCCGGCAATACCTCGGCTTTAGCACCAAATAGGCTTGTCAGGCCCAAAGATCTAAGACGTCGCCAGGCTAGCAATAATTAATGATTGCAAACAAATATGTATCTCATATAATCACTTACAACACACAAATAACCATGACAAAATATAAAGATGAATTGCAAGTGTTTTACAAGTCTCAAACGTTTATAAGTGTATGATGTATAAGTATCATGTTTCACCCCAAAATAGTGTGAAAAAACATAAAAAGGGGCAAGGAAAACTCACATGTCAAATAAGTATATGTAGATTAATAAGATTAATAATAAACGTTGTTCCAAGTCGTATCGTCACAAGACACCTAAATATATTTAAGCACAAGGTTAAAGTCTCATATTAAGTTCAACAAATTATTATGAGCTAGGGTTCCATTTGATGTTTGGGGTTTTGTCAATTATATTTATCAAACGAAACCAATTATATTTTCGTGAAAACGATTTATTTATATTATAAAATATGGAATAAGAATAACATTTATAAAATTTTGTATTCTTCATAAAGTTTAATTAAGGTTTTGTAACTAAATAAAAAATAAACACGATTTAATCGACAACTTAAACAAACAATGGTTGAAATAATAATTGTATAAACTAGTATTTTGAGTCTAAGTTTTATAAAATATATACTAACTATAACATTCACTTTATAATTTTAAATAAAATATAAGGACATTTTTATAAATAAATTACAGAAAAATATTTAAATGGTTTAAAATACACGAAATTTATAAAATAATTTTTTATAATTTTTAGAATTTTTTATATATTTTTAAAAGCTGCAAAACAAGCTAAAAAAATGTTGGAGGTCACCGGGTTTGAACCCGTGACCTCTAAGTTGGAAGGTGAACATGGAACCAGTGAACCAAAGGCCTCAGCCGCGATAGATACCGCGTTTTAAATCTTAAATACAAACTATAGCAAAAACCCCCCAAATCCTTAAGAACCCTAGATTTGTTTAGCCCCAAATTAAAGATCAAAACAACATTGTGAACCCAATTAAGTTTGGGGCTTTTGTTCCCCTCATAAAACCGAGTCCGTTGATGTATTTAACTTACCCGATTGATATCGAATTGACAACGAGAAAGATGAAGAACAGTTACGAACTCGTGGAGCTTGTTTGATGTTCAAACGATGATTCCAACCAAATTCGTTGCACAGGGAGCTTCTAATGGTGCACAAGATTAAAAGACCTCGGTCAATTTATGCTTATGTTGCCCGGAAGGTGGTTTTCGATTGGCTTGCAGGTTCACGATGAAGGGGGAAATCGAATGAGGGTTTCAAGCGCTTTCCAGATGAAATTATGTTGCTTAACAGTTTAAGAATCATTAGATGATCGATTAGTTTCAGTTAATTAGATTTTTATTAACTTTTAATGTCACAACGGCTCGATGATTAAAGAGCTTTGGTTATTCACTCGAACAGGTTGTAACCGGTGCTTTAGCTTTGATTTAATGGTGTAATTAAACTCGAAACGTGTCCAGGTCGGTTTGGAGACGATTTTAGATCGTGAATCGACAAGGTTTGGGGGTTTTAGGGTGGCCGGAAGGCCGCCGGAAATTGGCCGGAAAGCAAGCCGGAAAATCGGGGTTGGGGAGGTTGGTTTGGGTTTCTTTTATAAATTACACAAATAGCCCCTATAGTTTAGAGTTTGTTACTTTATGTTCGAAACTTTAAATTCAAGTTTCAAAAATTACATACATACCCCTGAATTTAATTTAAGCTTAACTTTTAAGTGTTTTATTAAATTTTAAGCTTTATAATTATTATTATTAATATTATTAATATTGTTATTAATATTATAGTTACTATTACTTAAGTTGTTATTATTGTTATTTTTATTATAATTTATTATTATCCCTTTTATTATTACTAACATTACTATTATTATTAATATTAATATTATTATTATTATTATCAATGTTTAGCAAAATGTTTTATTAACTTCCGATTTAACTCAACATGCATAAGAAGCACTCAAAGTTTTATAAATGATATAAATGACCCTTACAAGAACTTAACAAAGTTAATTTTCACTTAACGAAAAATACGAGATGTTACATAGGGGGAACTGGAGTCACAACTGTAGGGGTCTCACTCTCCGGGGCCAAGCCAACCGGCTCCTTAGCAATGGGCTCAAGAGTGACTGCAAGTGGGGTAGGGCTCTCATCGTCAGACTCGGATATTCAACCATTCCTCGAGTTTTCCATACCCGGGTATAAGGTGGCTGCAAAGTAGGGCTAAGTAGGGTGATACCATGGTGTAGAGGAGATGGGTTCTGATGGACCCTCGGTGCTACTGCTAGAGTCAGGTACTCTCTCTCTGATAACTCGGTCAGACATCTACAATAAAAGAAATGTATGCATGCGTACTTATCAATTATGCAATATTCTAGCACATAAAATTTAAAATCATAATCTTAATATAACTGTTATGCTCACATAATGCTTTGATCTAGCATAAGACTCATGATGTGGAATAGTCTTTGGAGTCAAATAATCATTTTAAAGGTTATAGTCTAGATTTTTTTTTGAAAAATATTTTCTAGTTCGCTATAACCGTTGGCTCTGATACCAACTTCTGTCACACTCCGAAAATCGCAGCGGAAGGTTACGAAACGTGGTGTTAACGGAAGTTGGAGATAATTCAACTTTTTAGTCAAACGTGTTCAATAATAACATCATTTATGAAAAACCATATAGTTAACATCATAAACAAGCTTATAATAGTATTTTTGTAAACAAGGGTTAGACAACTCAAAATTTGACACGTAATATTGTCTTTTATTCATGAACCTAATATTATTTAAGGACGGTTGAAACGTTTGACCATCCAAAGACTTAGTTCAGGGATTTCCACATAGAGCTTACCTACAACCCTGAAAAGCATGAAGGGTAATAAAGTCAACATAAAGTTGGTGAGCGATCGGATTTTAAGTCTCATAAACATTCATTTTCGAAAATAATATGATGAAACGAGATGTAATACACTTATCATAGACTAGCTAGGTACTATGATTAATCCAGGTCATAAGTCTATAATCAAACCAAGAAACACGTCGTTGATCGATGTCGAAGTACCAATCAAATAAGATGTTAAAATGTGTGTTCCTATTCACCTAAACTAGTTAGGGTAAGTAGGGTTGTCGAACCTCGTGGAATTAGTGGTCGGTGTATTGTGAATTGATTTATAATAAACGATTAACTAAATTATCAAATTACTTAAACTATTGCCTCTAGGCTGTAAAAATTAGATCTTGGAATGATTAAGAACTTAATTAAGAAAACAAATTGCAATTACTGAAAATTGATTAGAAGATTATTATGAAAAGGGTAATCCACCCCGGGATTCAGGTTCGGTTCTTGGTATCGCCTAGTTCAACTTGGTGGAAAATCCTTAACGGGGATTCTATACGTGTAATGATTAAGTGACAGAGATAACCAAGACTTAACGGGTCTTAGTACACCATGTCAATTGAATTAATAACCAAAACCTTGCAATCATACAACTTGCGCTTAATTATATGAAATTCAAATCAAGATTTACTAAAACAATTGTTTAAACAATCAAGACACAAGTTAAACTCAATAAAGAACTTAACGGGTTCTAAAGTTTAATCCCAACACAATTTGAACATAAACGAAAACCTAAAAACACGAAACCTATCACCCGAGGTAGATCACGAAACGTTTAGCCTTGCATCTTCATGAATTCGGCAACAAGATCGGATTGGAACATGATTTGATGGATTGGAATGAGTTGGAGAAGTAGAATCAACCTCAAGAATCGTCCAAGTTCGTCCCTTTTTGCTCCCAATGCGAATTAGGGTTTTTAGAATTATAACCTCTTTAAATATGGTCAAAACCCGGGAAAAATAGTCAACTTTCTTAACACGACGTAAGTTACGTCCATAAGGACGTAGCTTACGTCCTCTTCTAAGTTGTACGTCCTAGCCTTCTGTCCTACGTCCTCCCTGGCTTCCTTGTGATACCGACGTAAGCTACGTCCTGGAGGACGTAACTTACGTCCTCTCTTGGACACTTCTCTTTTTTCTTTTTTTCTTTCCTTCTTTCGTATTCTGCACCTGCAATTCACAAGTCCACCGTAATCGCATTCTATGATAATTATATATCAAAAGCATGTATTTAGCTACTTAAAACACATATATGTCATGAATGCATCACATCCCCACACTTATCATTTGCTTGCCCCCAAGCAAACTCACTTATGACATTACACTATCATTAAACAACTACGATCGATCCGGCCATGTGTTCACCTTCTGTTAACTAAGGTCCCAAGTCATATCCACTTACATTTCTTCATGAAGTTATAGCTTTGTAAGTATAGATATTGCTGTTTGAAATATGATCTATCTAACCAACCCAACAAGCTTTCTAGTCTTCCTTATGCATGTAATCACATCACACCTCTCACAAGTTTCACTCCTCTCGGTTTAGTATCTGGTCTAGCAAAAGGCGTGCTAGTATATCAGTGTAGTACTCTCAACCAAGAACAATTCATGATTACCATAAGCTTGCATAATGATCGTGACTCCTTCAAATAACACAAACCATGCACACATCAAAAGGGCTTTGAAAGGTTGTAATGTAGGGCTTAGGGTTTAGGTATGGATAAGGAATTTGGAGTGGCTAAAGGTGATGAAATCCAAATAAGAATGTTGAACATACTAAACAATAAATCACCACTACACAGTGAATTTGGGTAAGCTTGACCCATATTCAACATTATTATCACTGAACATGACATTGATCTTGTGGTCATTTTGACCCTTATTTTTTTTTCTTTCTTTTCTTTTTTTTTTTTTTTTTTTTTTTTTTTTTTTTTTTTTTTGATATATATATCTAAACACTTTACTGCTTCTAACAATATTATATCTAAAATTCAAGCAATACTTATCAGATTTCACCACATGGGCTTAAAAAGTAAAAAGGTTTGAAAAGGCTAATGGGTTGATTCGGGTTTAACAAAGAAGAGGTTGGGGCTCAAAGTGGCAACTAGGGGCTCATTTTAGGTTAGGAATAGTACAACTGAAAAAATAAAGGCTAATAAAACAAAGGTTCATCCTAGTGCCTTAATCATCTATGTGCAACAGTTTGGTTCATGATCTTGAAACGTATCACTTATGCAAGTTCTAGAATAATGTAATTGTTCTGGTAAACACACATGAAAGGAAAATGAGAATATAACCTGTTGTTCTAAACTCATGCATAGGCTCAATCCTCACAAAAACGATGGTAGACAGGTTAAGGATGTGACAACATGCATAAAGAGTTCACTATCTAGCTAGTCCCCCTAGTTAGCATTCCAATCAATTTCAACATTACTCCTTTTGTAGTAAGATGAGTATGACTAAGGACCCTTGCTTGTTCATAGGTTAACATGCTTTCACGATTTACATTGAGAAATTTAAGCTTTCATGTATCAATGAGTCACTTAGGGGCATTTTATGTTAACTCTTTCCCCCATCCCCACACTTAGACCTTACATTGTCCTCAATGTATATTTTAGAAATTATAGGGTGAAACAAGGAAATCATCCACATTCCATCCTTTTTCCAAAATGGAATTACAAGGCTGATTTTCCACACATGCGCCATGACCACCATACAGGATCCTAATTAAACACATTCCCTTAACATCACACTTAACACACACCAAACAAATACAAAGCAAATAATTGTTCCTACTTAATCATACCACCTACGAATGAAAACATAACAAATAGTTCAACATAATTATTCAATGAGAAAAAGCACGTGGACCTGATCGTAGGATCAGCGAGTGCATCAGTAACCACCAGATGGTGGTCCTGGGTATGGCTGTCCAAAGATGCTCTCGAAGAATCCTTTTCTGACCTCTCCCATGTCGAATGCATCTGCCCGATTTGAGCTTGATCCACTTGTTCCCTCAGTCGGTGGTGTAGTGGTTGGCAACCACACAGATGGTGTGGATTGCGGATAAAATGGAGCCTGCTGCGTCTGACTAAAGGGCATGAGATCCGGGGATTGCCACTCTGTAGGAGGAGGTGTCACTGTATATGGCAATCCGTGCATATAGTCTTCTCGGTGGCGAACTTCTTCATTGTACATGTAATCCTGATTCCGGTAGAACTCTTGAGAATACATCATATGCTGCATGTACAACCTGTTTCTTTCTATTTCCTCTGTTTGTCGATCAAACATCCTCTGGTCTGGCTCCGCCCACCTTGTAAACCCCACAGGATGAGCTTGTGCCACTGCAATTCTCATCCTCTGTTGATAAGGATTATCATCCTCTTCCACTTCTTCTCTAACTGGAGTCTGTCTATGCCTCCCTTCTTCCTGTAAAGTGTCACCCTCTCGCATACCTGATATCCCATCTATCACCTCAAGATATCTCCCACTTTTCCTATCCACTAACTTATGCATGTCACCATCTCGCTCATAAGACCATCCCATTGGCAAATTGCTTATCTTGAAGGGCACATGTATGACCTTCTTTTGGTAGCTCGACTTGGTAGAACATTTTGCTTTTTAAAGAACTTAGCCAACAATCGGCAATGTGGAATAGATTTTCTGTCAGATTTCTCTCGCGATTCCCAAATACCCCAAAGGATTAAATGTCGTGCTGATAGGGCCGGTTTTCCCGTGACTAGTGCATGGAGGACCATTACTTCATACAATCGCACTTTAGCCTTATCTCCTAATCGAGGTAACACATTTTGGTTTAGAAAGATCAACAACAACTTAGGGAGTGGTTTCAGATTTGCCCGATCAAGCGACCATCTTGCAACGTTTATCCCTTCAGGAACATCAAACATTTCATGGATCATGTTTCTCCACACTTCTTCTTTAGCTACTTTGCACGCTAGCATTGCATCAGAAGGATATGTATATGGTGTCCCATCGGCTGTTCCTGTGTCAAAGTTTGCAATCCTATTTAAGTTAAAGAATGACAAGCTTACTGTTTTTCCATTTACCTTCCCAATGAGTTGGGTGGTAGATGGCGGGGAATGTCCGGGCTCCTTCCTCAAAGTTGACATCCATTCCAAGATAGCATTTACATAGATGTCTTCAATCCCATCATTGTTAAAGCTTAAGTGTTGTTCCCAACCCAATCGTGTGAAACATTCAACCACTCCAAAACCGTTCGAAGTCAGATCGATAAATCTGTCGCTCACAGATCATGAGTTTATCGGTTGATACTTGACTCTTTTTCATCTTCTTTAGATACATCTCTGCTTGAACACCTTCCCCCTTGAATGATGAAAGACGTCGGTTCTTCCGCCAAATAGGAAGGCCGTCATCTTCGTACTCTTCTTCGTCTGGGTCTACTTCTTCCATCGCCTCAGTGTCGGATTCTCCCTCAGACCCTATATCCTCCATTGCTATATCCTCCTCTTCAGATTCATCGTTTAACATTGTTCTTGCTTTCTTTGATCGGGATGAGGATGCAACTTCTTTCCCTTTCTCCCGTCCTCCTGCTGCAACTTTGGTTCGCACCATTGATCCTACAATAACACCATTCATAATTAGCACCTTCTCAATAATCAATACATGTGTTGTTACCATCACACATGTTGCACATTTGTCCTCAAATTGTCATTTATTTCTACATTGCAAACAAAGATCTCCCTACATGAATTCACTCATAGCACAACTACCTTCCATCTATGTAAGGCACATTCTTGGTTATTTCCTTTATCCTCTTAGTAAAGATTAAACATTTGAACCTACCCTCTAAATTTGATGCATTCCCAACCATACCTACCACTACATGAGTCAAACCTTGCACTTTAAACCTCTTGACTCCATCTAGCCCTATCAACATGTTCATACACAATAAACAAAGAATTAGAGATGTACCTTTGTGTTTTAGAGTGTGTAGGAAGATAAAGATGAGAACTTGACTCAATTCCTCTAACACTATCACAATGCTTCGTAACCTTTGTGTACACAAAACGCACAAACCGTGGCAAATCTCAAACATTACTCCTCCATGGGTTTTGTAGCTCTCGAAAAACTGAACAAAACCCCTATAAACTTGCTTGATTCGGTGAATATGGAAGAAGAATTTCTAGATTGTAAAATTAGGGTTTTGGTGGGTGTGGGTGAGAAGATGAAGAAAGGTGAGAATGGGAGGAGAGAGGGTTAGTTTTGGGAGATATAGGTGAGAAAATTCGGATAATTGGGTGGTTGGGGGGGTTTACACTTATAAACTCAAAACACCCGTTTAAAACGCCATCTCTCCGACACGACGTAAGTTACGTCCTATAGGACGTAGCTTACGTCCTTTTGTATTTCCTATTCTTACGTCTGTTTTGGACGTAAGACAGTTGGCCGGGACGTAAGTGAGCATAAGGACGTAAGCTTACGTCCATATGGACGTAAGTTACGTCATTTCCAAAAAAAAAAAAATTTTTTTAATTTTAATTTTTTTTTTTTTTTTTTTTATATATAACCTGTTTTCACGCACCTCGCACCCCCCTTTTTTAAAGATGTAAAGTCGCCCTCGACTTTGTAATGAATTCAAGTGTACCGATCGGGCGTGAAAACACGTTAAGCCATAAGCACAACGATACACAAACAAAACGAAAAGAAAAATACGAATAAAATACTAATTAACATACGAGACTTCGGGTTGCCTCCCGGAAGCGCTAAGTTTTGTAAGTCTTCAGCCGGACTTCTGGAATTTCTTACGCATTTAGCTCAAAGATCGATGAAGTTAATACTAACTTCACCGATTCCTCCAAAACTGGATTCAAATCTGTATCTTCCAGATATGGTTTTAAACGATGGCCATTCACGACTTGTCGTAAATGATCATCGAAGTCTTCAATCTCGATCTCACCATAATTCCCTATGCGCTTAATTACATACGGTCCAGTCCATTTACTTTTAAGCTTACCTGGAAAGAATTTCAACCGTGAGTTAAATAGCCAAACTTTCTGTCCTACCTCAAATAGCGTGCGCTTCAGTTTGGCATCATGAACTCTCTTCATCATTCGTGCCTTGTAAGCATGAGCTGTCTCATACGCTTCATCCCGTAATTCTTCCAATTCGGCCAAGCTCAGTTTCCGTTGTTTACCTGCAACATCATAATTAACATTAACTTCTTTCACTGCCCATAATGCGCGATGAACCAACTCCACGGGGAGATGACACCCCTTTCCATAAACCAAGCGGTATGGAGTGGTACCAATAGGCGTTTTATATGCAGTTCGATACGCCCATAATGCATTATCGAGTTTCGTAGACCAATCCTTACGGTCGGTTCGTACTGTTTTTTGTAAAATTTCTTTAATTTGCCTATTTGATACCTCAACTTGTCCACTTGTTTGTGGATGATACGGTGTCGCAATTCGATGGTCTACACCATATTGTTTAAGAAGTTTGTGAAAATTGAAATTTTAAAATGTGATCCCCCATCACTTATGATCACACGGGGCACACCAAATCTTGAGAAGATGTTACTTTGAACAAACTTACAGACAACACGATGGTCATTTGTTTTAGTGGCTATTGCTTCTACCCATTTAGACACATAATCGACTGCCACTAAAATATATAGGTTACCCCTGAATTGGAAATGGGCCCATGAAGTCAATTCCCCAGACATCAAAGATGTCGACCACTAGAATTGGCTGCATGGGCATCTCATTTCTCTTTGAAATACTACCCATTTTTGACAATTTATACAATTTTTAGCAAACTCATAGGCATCCCGAAAGATCGTTGGCCAAAATAATCCAGCAGATAACACTTTGTGGCCTGTTTTCTGACCACTAAAGTGACCTCCACATGCAGATGAGTGCACAAGACCCAACACATCTTTGATTTCAGAATCCGGGATACATCGCCTGATAATCTGATCAGGTCCCACCTTGAAAAGATCTGGATCATCCCAAATATATTGCTTAACCTGCGCCATAAACTTTTGTCGTTTCCATTTTTGCCAATGTTCTGGAATAGCACCTGCAGCATAATAATTAACAATGTCAGCAAACCAAGGTAACTCAGAAATAGCAAATAAGTGTTCATCTGGAAATGTCTCATTAATCTCCAAGGTGTTCTCCATATCGGTGCTGACAATCCGGGATAAGTGATCAGCAACCACGTTCTCACTACCCTTTTTGTCCCGAATCTCTAGGTCAAACTCTTGCAGCAATAAAATCCATCTGATCAACCTTGGTTTTGCATCTTTCTTCTCCATTAAATAACGCACCGCACTATGATCCGAGTAAATAATGACTTTACTTCCCCATATATAAGACCTGAACTTATCAAGAGCATAGACAACTCAAGTAATTCTTTTTCAGTAGTAGTATAATTCAATTGAGCACTATCCAAAGTTTTACTAGCATAATAAATTGCCACCGGTTTTTTATCTACCCGTTGTCCCAAAACAGCCCCAATTGCAAAGTCACTAGCATCACACATTATTTCAAAAGGAAGCGACCAGTCTGGTGCTTGCAAAATTGGAGCTTCAACCAATTTCTGTTTCAACGTGGTAAATGCTTTAAGACACTCTTCATCAAACACAAATGACATTTCTTTCAAAAGTAAATTACAAAGTGGTTTGGTAATTATACTAAACCCTTTTATAAATCGCCTGTAAAAACCAGCGTGTCCTAAGAATGATCTAATGCCCTTGACATTTGTGGGTGGAGGTAATGTTGAAATAACTTTAATTTTAGCATGATCAACCTCAATCCCACGTTGTGACACCACATGACCCAACACAATCCCTTCTTTCACCATAAAGTGGCTTTTCTCCCAGCTTAAAACCAGATTTGTTTCAACACATCTTTTTAAAACTTTAGTTAATTGAATTAAACAACTTTCAAAAGACGGGCCAAAAATTGAAAAATCATCCATAAAAATTTCCAAAGACTCCCCAATCATATCTGAAAAGATACTCATCATGCACCTTTGAAAGGTGGCTGGGGCATTACAAAGTCCAAATGGCATTCGCCTAAATGCGAACGTACCATATGGACAAGTAAAGGTCGTCTTTTGTTGATCATCAGGATGGATTGCAATCTGATTATAACCTGAATACCCATCTAAAAAACAATAAAACTTCTGACCTGATAATTTCTCAATAATTTGATCAATGAAAGGAAGTGGAAAATGGTCTTTAGAGGTAGCAGCATTCAACTTCCTGTAATCAATACACACTCGCCACCCTGTGACAGGTCGGGTGGCTACATGTTCACCATCCTCACCCCTCACAATCTGAATGCCTGATTTCTTAGGCACAGTTTGTGTGGGACTTACCCATGTGCTATCAGAGATTGGGTATACAATTCCAGCATCCAACCATTTGAGAACTTCTTTCTTCACCACTTCTCGCATGTTGGGATTGAGTCTTCTTTGGGTGTCTCTCGCTGGTTTTGCCTCTGCATCAGTGATGATCTTATGCATTACAATAGATGGACTTATACCCTTGAGATCCGCAATTGTCCATCCAATAGCAGCTTTATGCTCTTTCAAGACCTTAATAATAACGCTTCTTGATCTTCTTCCAAATCTGCTGCAATGATGACTGGGAGTGTTTGATTCTCCCCCAAAATACATACTTTAAGTGACTCGGGAGCTCTTTTAGTTCCACCTTTGGTGGAATCACCAATGATGGTTTCAACTGAGAATCAATGTGATCCGGTAAGGGTTCCACCTGATGTGTCCATAGTGGTCTTCCTTCATGCACAACTAGTACTTCAAGTTTCTTTTCTTCTTCACTCAAATCATATGCATGCTCAATCCGTCCAACCTGTCACAAAAAACACACGCTCCTCGATGTTTTCCTTATTGTCATAAGGCTTACACCCGTCCATAATGTCCGCCATAAAACATTCATTATCGACAGAGGAGTTAGTTACTTTGTCATACACATTAACACTTAATTTACGATTACCAAAAGTCATGTCAACGGTTCCGTCTCGACAATTGATTTGTGCATTAGCGGTTGCTAAAAATGGTCTACCAAGTATGACATTAGATTGTTTGGTTTTGTCAATTGAGGCATAATCGAGAACTAAGAAGTCAACTGGATAGTAAAAATCATCCACCTTAACAATGACATCTGTTACTATTCCACGAGGAAGTTTTAATGTGAGATCAGCCAATACAACTGTGGTATTGGCTTTCTGTAAAGGACCAAAATCATATTGATCGTATAAACTCCCCGGTAGAATACTAACACTAGCTCCAAGATCGAGTAACGCCCGTGCAACTTTAAATTCACCAACTTGAATCGAAATGATGGGCGCTCCTGGATCTCTAAGCTTAGGTGGAAGATCACCTGATAAGATAGCACTCACATTGGCCGGAACATCAAGCTTCTTAGGAAACTTGTGGGTTCGTTTTTGAGTACACATATCTTTCAGATATTTGGCATAAGCAGGAACTTGTTTTATTGCATCCAAAAGAGGTAAATTAACTTTTACTTGTTTAAAAACCTCCCACATTTCTTCTTGTTGTGGGCCTCTTTTGTTTATTGTTTTCTTTGGTTCAATTAATGCTGCAGGATAAGGAATAGTATTATCCTCCATTACCTTATTCTTACCGTTTTGTTCATTATCTTTTAAGACTGGTTTACTTATCTCTTGAAAAGTTACCTTTTTTGGTGATTTTATAAAACAGGTTCCTGTTCATTTTCACTATCACTATCAACCTCCTCCACTACCCCCTCTACGAATGGTGGTGGAGGGACAACTTTGTTATCATAAATTTTACCACTACGAAGAGTACTTACCTGGTTGATTTGCACATTCCTGACAGTTTTAGTGGTAGCTCCTTGATGTTGAGGATTGATGGTGGTATCACTTGGTAACTTTCCGGGGTTTCGCTTAATTTGAGCCACGTCTTCAGCTAATTGTCCCACTTGCTTGTTTAAAGCTTCATAAGCTTTATCTCTGATTTCGTTTTCCCTCTTATTCTCTTGCATATTCTCTTTCACCATGTTCATTAAAGCATCTAACTTTGCATTTGTAGAGTCTTCACTACCACTTTGTCCCGATGGAGGATTTCCTTGATAACTTCGTGATGAGCTCCCTTGTTGACCTCCATGACTGTAGTTCCCTTGATTGTTTCCTTGAGGATATGAAGTTCTTTGATACCCACTGAGTTGTAATTCCCTTGTGTTCGATTTTGATAAGTTTGACCGCCTTGATTATTGCCTTGAAAATTAGGGTTCATCTGATTTGAAGCATTACCATATTTGAAATTAGGATGATTCCTCAATCCAGGATGATAAGTATTGGAACTCATATCGAATTGCTTCCTGTCTCCATAAATTTGATTGACTTCCTCACTCCTTCCCATTACCAAAGGACAAGATTCACCATTATGACCTATTTCACCACAGTCTTCACATACATCATAGCCCACATTTGCAACCTCCTTCATGCCTGTTCTTCCTAGCTTTGCTAATTGTTTCTCCAAAGATGCAATTCTCTCTTTGGTTTCATAATCAATTGTGGTTGATCTTGTTGAATTTGATTTGGATCGCCTACTAGCAGAAGCTTGTGCTTTGGAGTTCCTACACATCCTCTCTAGAAATTCCCAATCTGCATCCTCATGGTTAGAAAGGAATGTGCCATTGCTGTAGAATATAATATAATACTTCCTCTCTTCATTGGTCAATCCATCTGAAAAAGCCTTAATCAACTCCCAACGTGCAATTCCATGATGTGGGCACATACGGATCAGTTCCTTAAACCTTGTGAATGCTTCATGAAACTGTTCTCCTGCTTGTTGTTGAAAGGATCGAATAGCATCTCTTGCGTCACTGGTTTTACCCATAGAATAATATTCATCCAAAAGGTTTGTTGCATTTCTTGCCATGTGTGATACTGTTGTCGGGTAAGGTGAGAAACCATTGCTTAGCTCTATCCTTCAAGGTGAATTGAAACAATCGCAGCCTCACTTCATCTTGTGTAAAGTGATTTCCACCAATGGTGCTACATATGGCATCAAATTCAGCAAGATGTACATATGGTTCTTCTGTTGCAGTGCCTCTAAATGCAGGAAGAATGGTGAGATAATGAGGGCGTACATCAAAAGCTCTTCCTCTACGATTTGGAGGTGCAATAGGATTTGGATTTTCAGAAATAGCAGGTCTGAAATGGCTATCCACACCTCGTACTTGAGCTCTTTGAGGTCTTCTTGGTTGATTGGCATTATTGTTAACCCTACCCCGTTGTTGATTGATAGGTGGTGCATTCCACCCATGTTGATCATTCCCCCAATTGTTATTTCCATTCTGTCCATCACCACCAGCAAAATTTCCATCCCAAGCATCATAATTTGCATCATTATGAGGTTCTTCATTGTTATTCCACTCATCTTCATAATCTTCATCACCCGTATGGACACTATGCATACTCACATGATCAAAGTCATTACCTTGATTGAGGTTATGTTGATTCATATTGTTGTTGGGTGGTGGTTGATTCAAGTTATTGTTGCGGTTGTTATTTGGTGGTGGGGGTGGATGTGGGTTTTGGTCATTAGGAGGAGGAGGGTTTGGATTTTGAAGTGGTTGATTATTTGGATTTTCCATTTGGGTTGAATCAGCTGAACTGTCAGTTGCTTGATCAATAGCTTGTGAAATTGATGTAACCGGTACCCTGGACCTGATCGATGTAAAACACGATTGTACCTCGCTGATTTCTCTATCTCTGGATCGAACACTAATGGTGATTTCCTACCCGAATAACGAGTATGCATGCAATCTGTCACCTACACACTGAAAAACACCAAGCGTAACAAGGAAATAAAAAATTAAAGCAAAACAAATAACAAAAACTAAAAACAAATCAAATAGCAAAACACCAAGCGCACCGATTCCCCGGCAACGGCGCCAAAATTTGATCGATGTCGAAGTACCAATCAAATAAGATGTTAAAATGTGTGTTCCTATTCACCTAAACTAGTTAGGGTAAGTAGGGTTGTCGAACCTCGTGGAATTAGTGGTCGGTGTATTGTGAATTGATTTATAATAAACTTAACTAAAAATTATCAAATTACTTAAACTATTGCCTCTAGGCTGTAAAAATTAGATCTTGGAATGATTAAGAACTTAATTAAGAAAACAAATTGCAATTACTGAAAATTGATTAGAAGATTATTATGAAAAAGGTAATCCACCCCGGGATTCAGGTTCGGTTCTTGGTATTCGCCTAGTTCAACTTGGTGGAAAATCCTTAACGGGGATTCTATACGTGTAATGATTAAGTGACAGAGATAACCAAGACTTAACGGGTCTTAGTACACCATGTCAATTGAATTAATAACCAAAACCTTGCAATCATACAACTTGCGCTTAATTATATGAAATTCAAATCAAGATTAACTAAAACAATTGTTTAAACAATCAAGACACAAGTTAAACTCAATAAAGAACTTAACGGGTTCTAAAGTTTAATCCCAACACAATTGAACATAAACGAAAACCTAAAAACAGAAACCTATCACCCGAGGTAGATCACGAAACGTTTAGCCTTGCATCTTCATGAATTCGGCAACAAGATCGGATTGGAACATGATTTGATGGATTGGAATGAGTTGGAGAAGTAGAATCAATCAACCTCAAGAATCGTCCAAGTTCGTCCCTTTTTGCTCCCAATGCGAATTAGGGTTTTTAGAATTGATAACCCTCTTTAAATATGGTCAAAACCCGGGAAAATAGTCAACTTTCTTAACACGACGTAAGTTACGTCCATAAGGACGTAGCTTACGTCCTCTTCTAAGTTGTACGTCCTAGCCTTCTGTCCTACGTCCTCCCTGGCTTCCTTGTGATACCGACGTAAGCTACGTCCTGGAGGACGTAACTTACGTCCTCTCTTGGACACTCTCTTTTCTCTTCTTCTTTTTTTTTTTCTCCTTTCCATTCGTCCATTCGTTCTATCATTCTATGAATTCCTATTATATCTTACACTTATTGCTACTCAAATTCACCAATGTCCACCGTAATCGCATTCTATGATAATATATATCAAAAAAGAAGCATGTATTTAGCTACTTAAACACATATATGTCATGAATGCATCATCGTTGCCCCACAACATTCAAACATATAAATTTTTGTCGCAATATCTGACCATGCGACTGTCCGCGAGAGCGGGCCATCTAAACCCGATAGATCTACCAATATAGTCTGTGGCCTCCCCGAGGTTTTTGATTATAGGGGGTTTAGGGCTCAATAGTATTTTCCCATACCACTGACCCAACTTATACCCTCATAACATATTTATTAATCATCGTTTAACTCATCATATATTTTGAAGTATTGTTTCTCATGCCTTTCCCCCAACAGTTAAAATAAACACGATGTTTAAAATGGGGCCGAAGGACTCACCTTGAGTGTGATTAACGAAAAGAAACCAACGTGCTAGGCTTTCGAATAATGAAACCCTAATTATATGCATCATGGTTAATATACGAAGATTTATGCTTACAAGAATGTTTTTCAACCACACACTTATTTGGTTATTTTAAAAAGAATGTCTTTATTATATTAAAATATCTTGGTTAGTTTCTTAAAAGAATTTATTTATCTTTCATATAAAATTTGTGATACATTCGCCTTATGAACTAAAATCTAATTCTAGCGTATTCTTAATGCTTAACACTTAATCACTATCATATTTATCTTATGTTTATCTACTATGATTCTTAACTAGACAGAAAAGACTCTACAAGCATGCTCCCACTCTCTCCCCAGTTCAAGAAAGCCCTGTACAAGAAGATGTGGTTCCACAAGAACCTCAGGTAGACAAAGAAGAAGATAGGATCAAAATGATTAACTACCTGAGTGCCACAGGCTTCAATCATACAGATGCACTTCTTCCCTTGTCCTATGATTTTGTTGAGTTTGAGTACTTAAAACAACTTGAGCTTGAGTTAGTCAAGGAGAGAAAGACAACTAAGAAGAAGCTAAGGGAAGAAGCTGCAAAGTCAAGAGCTATCATCCAAAAGAGTATGAAGAAGTCTGCTGATAAACAAAGGATGATGAGCTTCTTGAAGCTATATGGATTCTCCGGAAGGAGACTTGGCCCTATGTCTCTATCCACAATGGATGAGCATATAAGGGTAATCAAGCAGAAGATTAAGAGTGGTGAACTGATTGACTTACACTAACTTCCAAATCAAGTCCCACCTGAAGTGGAGGTTAAGTTTGAACAACCTGAGACAACTCAACCCGGACCTCCTACTGAGCCTCAGCAAGCTTCATCTTCTGATCCAAATCAGGGTCAAACTCCCTCTCCTTCTGAACCTGTGAGGGAGGAACACCCAACTGAGAAAGACAAGGATGATAAACAAGATGCTGCAGACCAGTCTTCTCAGTTAAAGTCATCTAAGAGGAAGAAGAGGATGGCTTCTAAACCAAAGTCTAAGAAGAAGAAGCCTAAATCATCTACCTCTACACTCATCAGGCTGAGTCAGATCAACCTGAGGAAGTGCATGAAGAGGCAGCCCAATCAACTCCAATGCAAGTGGCTCCTCTGGCAGCTGAGACACCCATCTTATCCTGGACCTTCTCTACCCAATCCAGAAAGATGGCATGTAACCAGAGATCAAGGTGTTGAGAATGTCTATACATGGCAAGACATAATCAACTTACCTCTGCATGATCTCTTTGAGATGAGAAGATACTATGAAGGTCTGAATGATCCTGACCATCTAATGAAGAAGGGTATGGTCATGATTGTGCTAAAGACTACTAACATCTGAAGATCTTCTAAATGTTTTGGTAGCATCAGCCTAGGGGAGTTTGTAAGGATTCCTTTAAGTCTGATGCAAACCAAAACATCCAATGTCTCTCTGCAAGTAATGCACTAAGTACTGAGAAGAAGAATTGCTTCGGAAGTTTTACACCATACATACACTAGAAATATTCTAAGTGTAAAATCTTCCGAAGCCAAGACCAATATCTTCCGAAGCCAAATATGAAATCTTTCGAAGCCTCAGAGACAAGTCTTTTCCGAAGCTTCATCCTATGAAGACAGATTTCTTCCGAAGACTTTTAGTAACATGTTTTATCTGATGTACTGTTTCATAAAGCTGGACACCTTTCCGATGCATCTCTGTAAAGTCACCAACTTACATGAGTTGGTGAAAAGGTCCATGCTTTTGGTAACTGTACATTGAGGTCTTGAGTCTGTAACTTTCTACTTTATGTACTTTATCCTTTTTGTAATAGATAAGGATGTGAGCTATGGCATGTCATAGTCACAAGGTCAAAAGGCAGATATGCCTTTTGATTCTACAATTGATTTTGTTTGTGTCTAGTTAATTGTATCCAGCTGGCTTTCAAAGTATAGTCGGCTGTAGGTTGTAGTATAAGTATTCCAAGTTCTAGTATCTTTCTTTATGCTTTGTAACACTTGTAATAGAACTTGAGAAAGCAATATATTGCCTCCTTGAAACCCAAATCTCTTGTTCTGTCTCTTTATCATTACTTGTGTTCTTTGTATCATCATCTTGGTTAATCTAGTTTACTGTTTGATCAAGTTTAGTTAATCTCCTCTTTGTGTTGTTGTGTTGTAAATTGTTAAGCCCTTAACCGGTCCTGCAGTTACGAAGCCTTAACTTTTCTATTTTGTATTATACATTTCTAGTCAACCTATTTTAATGAGGACTTTTACTTATTATTTAGCTAAATAGTGGACTTTTATATAAAGTTTCTTTTATAGGCCCATTGTTACAATCGTTTGAGATTATAAAAATATATTTGATATTTATTTTTATGAAATCCATTTATTCGAAAATCTTATTTATTTGAAATCATTTTAAATAGGGTATGTGTATATTTATATACATTATTTTTCAGTTTACTTTATTTATTATTTAGAAAGTCTAAAGTCTTTATTTGTCGTTTAGTCAAGTCCTTTCTCACAATCGTCCAGTTAATCTTAAGTATGATTATGGTTCCTAGATCTCAAGTTAATGTCAATCAAACTATTCATCTAAATGCAACCCTATAATGTGTTTAAACATCTAATTAATCTTGGTCATTTCTTTCTATGACAAACAATATTATCTTGATTATCTTCCTATTAACATTTGTTCATCATCTTCATCCATTCTACATTCTTACCTTGACATCTCTTATTGTGTTAAAATCCATCGATTTTCTCAATCTTATAATATCATAAATACATACACAACATGTACATATCTATACCTACATATACATGTCTTCATACAATCCCGATCATACCATTAACATGATCTCATCGAATATTAACCTATTCTAAACATATTTTCAGATTTATTCAACCATTTCAAACACATTTTTAGATCCAAAATCATCAAATCATCAACTTTTGTTAACTTAAAAGTGGGTGAAACTAGGGTTCATCAAGATCTTCATCTTGACAACCCATGCATGAAGAAATCTAAATAATTTAATCAAGAATACCTTAAGTACAATAGATTGAACAATACATACAATGATAGCACGTAATCTTCAACTTCCGATTACAACTTCGGGTTCTATTCAAAGTTTCAGCTAGAATTTTTAGAGAGAATGTAGGTGAAGGTCACTAGTAGTGGTGGTGTTTGCGGTTGCCGAGAGAGAAGGGGGGTTTGTTGGTTGCGGGTGGTGATGGTGTTCGAGTTGGCGACGGGGCCGATGGTGTAGGTGATGGCGACGGAGGTCGATGGTGATGGAGGTTGTGGTTGCGATCGATGGTGATGGATGTGGTGGTTGCAGTGACAGGCGGTGGAGATGGTGGTGACGGTTGCGGCGGTTGGTAATGGTGGTGGCGGCGAATGGTGGAGCAGGCGGCGGTGGGTGGTCGACGGTTTGATGGTGGTGGCGACGGGTTGATGGTCGTGGCGGGGTTGGGGGGGTGCGAAGAAGAGGTGGCAGGTGCGGTCGTGGCTGGCGGCTGGCGGCTGCGGTGGAGGTGGCGGTGAAGTGCCGGCGGCGGTGGGGTGCCGGCGAGGGGGGGGGGGGGCGGCCGAGAGTGATGGTGGTGTTGTGTGGGTGTGGAGTGGAGAGGAGAGGAAGGTGAAAGGGTTGTGTGTGCATATGTAGTTTATATACATAGAGTGTGGGGATGAGTTGTCTTGCATGCAAGACAAGGTGATCATCTCATAGATTTAGTTATAATTAATAATAATAATAATAATAATAATAATAATAATAAATAATAATAATAATAATATAATAATAATAATAATAATAATACTAATAATAATAATAATATAATATCATAATAATAATAATAATAATAATAATAATACTAATAATAATAATAATAATATATTATTATTATTTTTATTATTATATTAATTTTATTATTATTAGATTATAATTATTATTATTATTATTATTATTATTATTCTTATTATTATTATTATTATTATTATTATTATTATTATTTTTATTATTATTATTATTTTTATTATTATTTTTATTATTATTATTATTATTATTATTATTATTATTATTATTATTATTATTATTATTATTATTATTATTATTATTATTATTATTTGTATTAATCTTATGTCTCCATCGGTCAATTGGCAACGGGAGTTCACGTTAAACATTGGTCAAGGTCTCGGAAAGTTAAACGAGTCAGAGATAATAAATAAACGTTTATTATTATTAGACAGAGTTGAGCTGGCGTTGACCTGATTTGACCGGGTGTCACAGTCTCCCCTCGTTTAAGAAATTTCGTCCTGAAATTTATGTTGTTGAGCTGTAGTCAAGTCTGGTTTTGAATAGGTGAGGGTACTTTTGTTGCATTTGATCCTGACGTTCCCACGTAAATTCAGGCCCTCTTCTAGAGTTCCAGCGGACTTTGACTGATTTGATTTGACTCGTTTAAGTTTCTGAATTTTCCAATCCAAGACCTCTATTGGTTCCTCGATAAAGTGAAGTTTGTCGTCGATACTAACTTCGTCTGGCGGGATAACTAAAGATTCATCTGTCATGCATTTCCTTAAATTAGACACGTGGAAAACGTTGCAACTACTTATTTGGGTATTGTTCAGATGTTTTTTGTCGTTATATAAATGAAGAAAGTACATGGATCACATCTCAAAAATGCCAAACAAACTTGATTTTTAAAATAGCATTTTTTTTTATAATAAGGGTTTTTACACTTTAGTGATACAGGATTCTAAATCAGGAAGACTGGAAGGGGGCTTTTGAATCCTACGTATAGATGGCGGATATAAATGTAGCGTTTTGGGGAGCCATTGGAATGTAGGCACCGATGAGTATTCGAGAGGTGGGTTGTGGCCGCTAGAATAAAGGTAGAGAGTGTGAGGGAAAATAAAACCACAAAGTTTGGAGGTCAAAGTATAAAGTCATCATATATAGTATAACTAGTAGTTAATACCCGTGCTTCACGGCGGGGTTTTTCTATGTTTTAAAATTAGATGCGGTCAAAAATCTCTGATTATTACATTTTACAAATGTTGTAATATCATTTTCAACCATTTAACTAGTTTTATATCCGTCAAGTGGTCGGTTATTTTAAAGCAATAAAGACATAACTATTTTTTTTTTGAATTCTAGTGACACCACAAAGTACAACTCGTTTAATTTATTAGGTAAATGACTAACCACGCTAAAAGACACCACAAAGCAATATCTAAGGACCTTTCCATTCTTTTCAAGTGTTATTTGGCGCGCCATGTCTCCTAAGATGCCCAGTAGATATCTTTTACACCTGCTAACCACATCTTTACAATTTTGATCAAATAGAATAAGTGTTGGTAAATCACAAAACAAACAAAGAAAATATGATTTATACAGTACCAAAATGATTCAAGTACCTAAATCAAGCAATTTACATTGTATAATGACTGTAAATAAAGCCGCTTAGGATTTACGGGCTCAAAAAGACTCCAAGATAAAGTGACAGAACTACTCACCTCATGTATAAATCTCTGGCAAGTGTAAAGCATGACTACCATCTCCAACAACATTTGCCAAGAAAGATATGGGAATCTCCATCTATAAAAATATTAAAAAAATAACCATTTATAAATCTCACTCTAAACAGACATGACGTGCATTGTGTATAATGTTCAATGTGCACTAATCACATACGGAGTATAAAAGAAACATGATAAGCTTAAGATAGAAACAATGAGAGACTACTCTATATAGAGATGCAGGGTTGAAAGTCTTATATAGATTGTTGTGGGCAATCACTTCATGAACACCACTGTCACATTCCGGCGAAAGCGTGAAATGCTTGGGTGTGATTTTTCGGGTTCAAAACACATTGATTATAATAACATACAATCCCAGCAATTAACTAAACATAAACTTCCATTAATTATACATTTAGGATTACAACATTCATACAAAATTTGTCCGACTATTAGACTTTTACATTAAGTTTAGTAACCCTAAATCAAAAGAGATGTCATAATCACTTCATATTATCTCCTGGCTAGTAATGGACTTAAACATCCACGTGAATGCTAAGATCCATCAAATCCAAAGTTTTCCAAACACACAACTTCCCTATGTACTCATACCATTCATTATACAGGTTGAACATATAAACTAAGTTATAGAACATGATGTCAATTGAAAAAGCATACTCAAAATAGTTAACATAAAGTTGGTGAGAACATAGGTTTATTCAATAACATAAATTTTCTTAATTGATGCAATATAAACAAGTTCACAATCAAACCTACTTATATGCCAAGTGATTCATAACTATCACAATATAAATACATAATCAAATAATATAACATCACAATCCCTCATCCGGCAGATGCAGGAAAACATACTCCTAAGTAGCTCTACCTATATTATCTGAAGATTTCTCATTCGAATTAATGGTTGTGTCGTAAGGCAATGACAGTAACTTATCATAATTCTCATTTGTATTAGCATCAATTTTAATAACAAACATTATGCTTTTTCCCAAAAAACTTATAAACAAAAGAGGCCATGTTACTCATCTTAATTCTAGCAATATGTCAAAAAAAAATTTCTTATAAAATAATTATTTGTTAGAATAAAAACTTATTTCTTTAAAATTTTCATCACTTATATCATTAGTTAGGCTTAAATTCCTAATAGTATCTATTATTATCTAAAAATCATCAAATTTTACAAAGAGTGGTATTTTAATATCTAGGTTATCCCATAAAAATTTCAGTTAATTTTCTATAATTTTTACAATATTTACAATAATGGAAGAAATAGCTACATATCTCAAAAAATTCTGAAATTTATACAAACTTTACTATTTCGTATATCATATTTTATATAAAATTGTCATGATTTTACCTACTGTTGTGCTACCACTTTAGATTTTCTTCTTATTAATTATTCTAAAATGTGAAACTTTATTATACTAATAAACTAATTCACCGAATTCATTCTATAACTCGAATATAATATTAGGGTCATCATATAAATTTTCCATATTTTTATTAAGCCCAGATCTCCTATTTGGTATTTTTCTTCTATTTCCTTAATTTAATCATAACAATTAATATATCCCATATTATTATTTCATATTTTCCACTTTATCATTTTCAATATTCGTAAAATATTTCTAATTTATTCCTACAATCACAGTCATTTAAATATTTAATCTAACCTACTTAGTGAATCATGAAATAACAATTATTTCAACCCTTTAAATCCTTTATTTTTGTTTAAATCCTTGATTTTTATAAAAATTATCAAACTTTCTATTATTAAATTCTTTCTTACTGATTTTTAATTGAAATTAAAGTATTCATAAGGTTTGTAAATAGCTTTGATGGTTAATAACATAAATGGTTGGTTATATATGTATGCTAAATACATATATAACTTTTTAAGCTTGTTAACCATAGATTTTGAGGATCAAACCTTGATTGGATATAGAAGAAAGGCTTAGGGAATTGCTCTTAGGTCCTTGATGATCCACTTGGTATGGTTGTTCTTGAGCTTGGAGGGTTGATCACTAATGTATTGGGTTGATGTTATAATGAAATTATGGTGTTTAGGATGATGGTGTGCGGTTGATGTTGGAGCCGAGAGAAGAAGCAAGAGGTTGTAGATGATGGTTTGTGTGGTTTGGGAATCGAGAGAGAGAGAGAGAGCAAGGGTGGTAGAGGGTGGCGGTTTTGGTCAATGGCGATGGTGGTAGCAGGGGGTCCATCGGTCGAGGGTTTTTAAGGAACTAGGAAGATCATCATGATCTTCATCATTACTTCTAGGCTTTAGGTTGGTGAGGTGTTTAATCTAGGGGTTATGTGTCTAGTTTAGAAATGAGGTGAGTCTCATTGAGTGCTAGGTGACAAATTTTGGTACTAATGACATTCTTAGTCGACCTTAAGTTAAGATTTAGTGTGTTTAATAGTTACTAATCAAGGCTTATTAACACCCTAATGATCCGAGTGTTATGTTTAGTTTGTATATTAGTTTAGTGTTCAAGTGTTTATGATTAGTTTGGTTTTGGTTTTTGATATCAACTTTCTAGAAGTTAACTTAGTTGGTAGTGTTTGATTAAGTTTTAATATTAGTTCATTACCTCCAACATTAGTGGCTTGTTATTCAGATCTAGATTTATCACTAACTAGGTTGATTAGTCTTGCAATTTGATCAGGAGTAAAGGGCAACCCAAGTGACGAAGAGGAACTAGGCTTATTCGTTATAGAATTATTTACAGTTCCTGTTTTAAAAGACTGATTTGCTCCCTTTTTAAAGAGCTGATTTGTACCATTTTTTTAGAGTTTGTTGGATAACCAACTAACTCATAGCATCTTTCCATAGTGTGGCCCAACTTATTGCAATGTATACACTTTAGGTTAGGGTTGGGTCCTCTACCAAATTTCTTGTTTTCAGAAAATTGAGATTGATTTTGCTTTGTGAAAAATGCTACATTCTGATGTTTATTAGATGAATTGGAAGAAGTACTTTCTCTATGTGATTCTTCTCTTGAAACCAAAGAAAAAGCAGTTTTCACACATGGTAGAGGATCCTTAGTTAAGATATTAGACCTAACCGATTGGTACACATCATCCAGTCCCATTAAGAATTGCATGAGTTTCATTAGTTGATTAAAATCTGAAAATTGTTTTGCAACAGGGCAAGTGCAGGAGGGAAGTTTAACTAAAGCATCAAATTGCTTCCACATGGAATTTAACTTATGATAATACTTAGAAACAGAAGATTCACTTTGAGTGACAGAATTGATTTTTTGATGTAAGTTAAAAATAATTGAGCCATCTACTTTATTATAGGTTTCCTTTAACTCCCGCCAAACAATTGATGCTACTTTTGAAAACACCTGACCAAGATAAAGTTCATCAGAAACAGAATTTAAGATCTATGAGAGGACTACTGAATTACATCTATCCCATTGTTTGGCAAGAGTTTCATCATCAGTAGGTCTCTCACAAGATCCATCTATAAAACCATACTTGTTTTTAACTTCTAGAGCTAAGACCATTGCATTTGCCCAAACAGTGTAATTTCCCGTTCCTTTAAGTTTTATATTAACAATTGTAAGATTACTCGTATCACTAACATGCAAGTACAAAGGATTACCAAAATCAAGCTTACTAATGAGGGTATCCGATGAATTAATCACTATATTATCTGTCATATTTCAATCAATATACTTAACACAGGAAGATAAACAAAAATCAAATTATGATGATTAAATAATCAAGAGATATCTTGCAAATAAAAGATATTAATAAATGCCACAAGAAGATTAGAGGGATCGAAGAGAAACTTACAGCCCAGCCAAAAGCTTGAAGATTTGTTTAGAAAACTTACAGAGAGTGAGAGTGGGAAAGATTGGCTAACAAATGACCACCTTAAAATAAGCCTTCACTTAAGGTATGAAGGTTCTTGAATCCAATAAGTCAAACTTATGCAGGTAAATTAAATAGAATTTCTTTAATACGTATGTGCTACATGTAGCACCAATTCCATAACCAGAAGCAAATTGCCTCAAATTGACCATCAATCGACCTTCAATAACTACTCTTGTAGCAAACCGACAGTAGCAACGGAACAACTACGGATCCGTAGTCGATGACAATTAACCAGAATCTTACAAAATAGAGATGAAATTGAAGAGAGCAAAATGATCATAGAGCCTTAGGCTCTGATACCATGTCAAGAGAAGACAATCGGTATGATTATACTGAACTAATTGAAAGGTTTGCTACAAGATTATTGATAAAACGATAAAGCCGAAGTCGGCACCTCGGTGGTGGCAGTGACCGATCAGAACATATTATAAGAAGGTAGTGAAGTGGTTAATCCACGAACAGCTGACAACCTCTCCTCAAACGGTGGACTTCGATTAAAACATGGAACATTTCTCACTTGCAAGTGAAATTTTGAGTTTCCCGCCATTGGAGGACCTGCAACCGCTGACAACCAATGTTTTCAGAACCGGATCGGACGTCGAACCGGACGCCTTACTGGATCCTATTTAACCACCATTAACAACTGACAGAACCTGTTTGGCATTCTCCTACCATTGGCCGACCCAACAACCGAAAGCAAGGTACCATAATTAGTTTCAAGTTTGAGTCTTGATCAACATCTATGGTAAGTTGGAAAAGTAATTACTTTGACCCCAAGATACAGAACAACGTTTTGAGAAAATGGAGTCGATAAAATGGCTTTGTATGTGTATGTATACTTTGTTCCTAACTTGATATATATGGGCCAGGAATTGCAATGTAACAGAGGCTATAAACTCATGAAAATCTATTGCATACTTGCTTTTTAGATGTAAGAAGTATGATGATGATAAAAAAAATCTAATCTTTGGTATATATGAAATATAAGATGTTTACTGATTGATGATAAAAAAAAATCTAATCTTCACTTCTACAATCATTGTAGAAGTGAAGATTAGGGTTTGGGGCTCCTAAAAATTAAGGCTCTTATTTTTTAATTTCCTATATATATTAAAGCTTGTATTGGGCCTAGGTTTTGTTGATTACTGGACTATCAATGACATATTTGCTAGGGAGTAGTGGTAAGCGGGCAATCATGATTGGAAGGGAGTGAAGCGACTTCTTGGGAAATCAATTGAAGAACTCGGAAGATTAAACGACAATCAGTTTGTTCGATTTCTTTTTCTTCTTGTTCGAGTCAAGATATCAACGTCAGTCATTATGATCTTTGATCAATATGCTTCAGCTTCGTGTTCGAATTCTTCTTGTCTGAGATTTGATTTAGGTTTGTTCTTTCACACTTTAAATTCTTGATTGCTTTATGTTTATTTGTTAATTGTTAATGTTAATTGTTAATTGTTCTAATGTCCTAATAGTTCTAATATTCTGGTGTGTTAATAACTTAACAAGTTAACTAAGTTCTCAATCGTTAATTTTTGAGTAGTTAATAATTTTTTGATTGTTAATTGTAGATTGATTTTTTGACTGTTAATTGTAGATTGATTTTTTAATTGTTAAACACTCAGTTAATAAATTTTAATGGGATGTTATGTTTATGTCTTTCATATTTTTGGTTCAGTACTTTAGCATTGTTGAGTGTTTGTCTGTTGATTATCATTAGTTACTTTTGTGTTGTTCAATAGGAGATGATGTCAGTGGGAATGAAAGTTGAGTGAAGAGAGTTTATATGATTTTTTAAAAAAATTTGGCATACATTTGAAGCTTTCAAACACTCTGTTTACACTTGTACTACTTCGGTTTCTTTTCATATTAATACTATTCTTTAATTGATTATGATCCAAATGATATTTTTATTTCAGATTTACATAGATTGCTTCCATCTAAATATTTGGAATGTCATTCTGTATAATTTGTATATCTTAGATTTCTGCATACTCATAGAATTGGTTAGCAACCATTTATCTTTTTAAATAAATTCTTTTTCTTTCCTTTCAAACAAAATGGTTTTAGTTTTGCGAAAAGGCTCCAATTTTATTATTCGCTTTAGGCCCCCAAAAAGTTTAAGCCGGTCCTGTTTTGTCGAGAGATCTGAACCACCCCCTGTTCTTTTTTTATGATCAATACCTCTTGTGTTTTCAAAACCCAAAACTGTTTTTAAACCTTCCCATTGTTTATAATCGGATTATGATGACATAATACGTTTCACCATGAAATGAATCAATCATTTTCTTAATCTCCTTCATTGGGAATCATCACGCCCCAAATAAACAAATCGTGCTAAATATTAATAATTGATTAAATTTCTTTTGGGTATAATGAGGGTGAAGTCTTTTAACTTAGCTTTTTATAATTAGTTTTATTCATCATAAATATTTGATAGAGTAAATTACTGTTTTAGTCTTGTGGTTTGACGAAAATTACGATTTCAGTCTGATTTTTTATTTATTATGCTGACACTAATAGTTTTAGAGTTTATTTTATAATTTCAATCTACACCACTAACACTGTTAGAATTTTCTATTAAATTAACTTTAATGACAAGTTACCCTTATAATTATAATTTAAGTACAAAATAAAAATAAAAAATAAAACTCCACCCCCACTGATGCAGTCGAAAACAAAAGGATAAATAATTGAACCTGTTGATTCAACGAGAATACCAGGAACAATTCTTCTAACTATCGTTGATTCGCAAAGAATGCCGATAATCAGGATTCACACTAACACACACTGTGATAGAGAGAAAAACAAGGTTTTTTTATAACTTTAATGTTATTTCACCCATCTCTTACAAGCATATAAAGAAACAAAGCAAAATTCGAATGGGCCACAAAACATAAACGGGCCAAAAACTGGGCCAAACGTAAAGTCCAACAAAATATAAAAATAAGACAAAAATTAAAATAACTCATAAAATAAGCCGTTTTGGGCCGAAACGATGACCCTAACGGCGGTTTGTGAAAACGTGCTCCTCGATCCAATGGTCGTTTTGACTGGTCGCAGGCCCAAAACGGAGACTTTTAGCCCAAGTTATGGCTATTTCAATGGAGCCCCTTTTGATAAGCGATCTTGGGCCTCCAAAGAGGTTATAGCTTGCTCATCCACACTTGGGCCCACATCACCCACCCTTTCCCAACCCAATCTCTCTCTCTCTCTCTCTCTCTCTCTCTCTCTCTCTCCACGTAAAACCCTACATTCACCCCAAACACATTCGACCACCACCTCCACCACCCTCTCCGGCCGCCACCTCCACTACCATCGTGACTTTTGCCTTGCACTCTACCCTAACCCTCTTTTGAACTCTAGATATCAATCACACCTAACAACTCCTCCTTCCACCCCCGTCGACTTCACCACCGATAAAAACCACCACTTTCGCTTGAAACCCTCCGACCACCACCACGAAACCCTAATCCCATATTTGAAAAGGTTATCTTGTGTGGGACAAAGAGATCCAATACCACCATGAAACCCTTATATCTCTTTTCTCTCAAATCTCTCTCTTTATGTTCCTTGTTTATCTAATAATGGATGAAGACACGAGCAACGATGGTGTGCAATGGAGGTGTGGTGATGCGATTAGTGGACAGAGGGAATACGGTGATGTTGATGACCTAGCGAGTGGGGAGGTGGTGGTTTGGGTAAGTGGGTGGCCGCTGGTTTAGGTTAATTCAAGGAAGACATTACTATTGATGTGACACAATAAGTTTCTATGAGAGTGCTTGATAAGAGAAGAATTTATTCTAGATGAAGTCATTACATACAAGGAACTAAACTAATAATCCTAATGAAAACACTTTAAGGTACTCTTGCACGACGCATGTAACACGCATTGGAAGACCTTATCATCCAGGGCATTCAATGGTAGAAGCAAGACAGTTATTTTTCCATTTTGAAAAATTTCAAGATATGACTTGCTATCAAGGGTTACAAAAGTAAACGTCAGCTGCTTGCAACTCATACAAAACAAAGAACTTTGAATTTTATCGAAGTAATTATAAGTTGAGACTTTTGGTTTTAGGTGGGGTGACCAAGTCAATGTGGTTTCTAGGTAGGAAATAAAATGTGTTTTGTTTATAGGGTATCCCTAGTTGAATACCCATATTTTTGTTCTGAAGTTGAATTTATTTTGACTTTTATGATTTTAATTCAATGCAAAATGATTTATAAGCTTTGTTAGCAGGCATAGGTTTTCAATGGAAAAAACATACCTCTTTTAATTCAAGGGTTTAAATAACAGATAATTATCATTTTAACATTTGTATATGTTTGAATAAAGTTTTAAATCAACAAAACCATATGGCCTAAACGAAATACATCAAGATTTGTTAAAACTTCGGAATTCAACATAATGGTGTGCATACAACTCTTGACTTCAATAGTTCTAGAAAACTTTTTATGTTAGCTATGAAATAAAATAACTATTATTAGTCCTTCAATTTCAAAACGAAACTAAATGGGTGATTTTAGTGATAATAACCTTTTCTTTTTTTTTTCTTGAAATATATCTATTGAAGCGTATCATTTTATACCTCTAAAGTTCAAGTTGGATTTATGCAGTTTGTTTATAGTTTGCTAGCTTCATCCAGTCTCTTATATTTCATGTTTCAGTCACATATCTGTCGTCCGCTTAGGCAAAACTCATAAATGAAAACTATTTATGCGTTAGTGCAGCAAAAAAATTGATAAGTTTTGTTTATTAAGAAATGCATCAGTTCTTACGTTAGTAATTAAACAAAAGCTTTTTATTAGCATCTAACACTTAAGGCGCGGATCCGATTCAATGAGTTGATTTTTCTTCACAAGCTAAACCATATTAATTACCTAAGAGTTAATGGGTTGTACTAACTTTTGTTCTTTTTTATTTTTTACTTTTTATTACTTTTAAGCCTAATATATTTACATCTTTTACAACTCTCCCTTTATAAATTTTCATTTTCAATTTTGATCTCCTATGCTTTTCATCTTTTATAAATTTTTCGTTTTACGTTTCGGTTTAAATTTTATGAGTTAACACGCCGCAACGTGCGCGCTTGGTTCAACGTTTTTACGTCTATGCTTTTCCCGTTTAACCGCTCTGTCACAAAGCACAGGTCTTAGATCGACTTAGTTATTGTTTTTAATGTTTTACATTTCACGTGCGGGTTCAACGTTTTTACGTATACTTTTCGTTTGCTTTTATTTTGTCCGCTTTATTATTATTTTTAAACGAGTTTTTCCGGTATTAGTAGTCCTTAATGGTGGCATTAAATTGCTACTAAGCATAAATTTACCCCCACACCTCAATGCAAAGGGCTTAATACCAGTGTACATCAACTTTGAAAGTTGAAGCAACATGTTTGCACTTAAAGTTAAAGAATGCATGCATTTAGTCTTTGTGATGGTCTAAAGTTGTAAGAACATTCATATCATCTTCTTTATATATATTGTTATCTCTAAATTATAAGGGAAACATGAATAATCATGGAATCTTACTCTCACGCGTGTTTAATATTCGAATCGGATTTAAAAAACTTAAATTCAATTTGATTCGAGTAAAAAATTACTGATTCGAAATTTGATTCAAGATTTCAAATTCGAATACATCGTTCCGACATGCTTATCTTTGTGTACTTTTCGATATAAATTCTATATAGAACCAAGTTAGGTCATATGTAAAATAGTTTTTTTATTTTTAAAAGTTGGCTCAAATATACTACACATTTAGTTTTTTAATTTCAAGATACAACTTTTAAGTTCCTTGACACTAATTTTCACGGCAATATGTTTTGTATCGTGCAATTATATGTTTGTACCTCTCACATATTTTAATGAGTGAATTACAGGGATGTTCGTTGTGGTTTATTCAAAATTTTAGATTTGATCATTAAAGATTTACAATTGTGATTAAGTCTCTAAAGTTATATTTATCTTTTATTAATAGTTTTTACTTCGTTAGTTCAGTTAATGAGATTAAATTTATTAAAATGACAATTTTACATGCAAGGATCATTAATGTGGGTTACGTTTTATTTTAACTTTTAATTTTACTTTTTTATTATTAATATGTTTATTATTTAATACACAAATAAAATAAGTTTTAAAAAAGTTTTTTTTGAATGTTCGGTTTTAAATGTTATTTAAACCTTTTGACTTTTAAATGTCTTTCTTACAAATTTTTGATAAGGTATTTTTAAAGCATTATCATCTTTTTTTAAAACCATTATGTTTTTTAGATGTAAATATTAAGTTTATTTATTTAAAAAGAAAAGTTTTTAGAAACATATTTCTTAATGTTCTATTTTTTACGTTTTTAAATAATTTGTTTTCCAATTGTTATTCTATAAACTGTATGATTTTATTTAAACTTTCTTTTTTAATTTTCGTTTTTCTAAAGTTCTTCCTTAAAACCATTCATGTTTTAAAATATATTAAAAAACCTCAGTTTTTTAAACTTATTTTTACCAAAACAATTCCTTTTTAAACGTCTTTAATAATAATTTATTAAAAAATTCAATAAACAAAAGGTTTTAAAAATAATATATATAAAAAAACTTTCAAACACAAAAATATAAGCTTTCTTTAGTAAAAATAATACTATATTTTAAAAAGTAAATTAAATGGATGGTCAATGCTTTTAAAATGTCATCTTTATAAATTTTAACATTACTAACTATTGACTAACAAATTTAACCACATGGACCATCTGTGTCATTTACTCTATTTTAAATTTAATTTTGTGTTACTTTTTTAACGATGTTTGAAACTATCCTTAATATTCGAATAAGTCTGATTTGCATTTATCCATAGAGAGTTTGAAATTTAAATATTTATTCAAATTATTTATATTTTTAGTTTATATTTATCTTTAAATTGTAGGATTTATATAAATATTCGTGTTTGCTTTCATTCATTATTAGTTTTTTATTAACTTTAACTGTAACAACATTGTTTTTGAAACCCATTATATCGTCTTTGATTATCATTTATAATATTGAGTCATTTGATTGCTTCTCAAACCGCATTAGAGTTTTCTTGATATGGGACGTCAACCATCCATATTGATTTTTATGTTCATGCCTAACACACTTAGGATTACCATTAAGAAGACTCGTCACTATAAAAAATTTTAAATTTAAACCTGAAACATTGAAGATCCAAACCTAAATCAACACTCTCATATTGTTAAACCGAAGAACTTTGGTTAATTTTGTTATACTTATGTTTTTAATTCATATTCAATACCTGCCATAATAGATAGAGAATCCATCTCCTGTCCTTTTTTATTTTTAATATTTTTATATATTTTTACATTTTTGTTTTTTGAACGGCTTTTCCATCTCCTAGTTTCATATTAGGTTAATTTTTTATATGTATATATATATTTATATTCATATCATTATACTGCCATAAGTATATAAAATTCCATCCTCCTGATCTCTTTTTATATCTTAATTTATTTTATTCTTTTTAATTTTTTACATGATATATTTTTTTAATCATTTTTCCATCTAATAATATTTCTACAATCATAACTTAGAAATTAATTCTTCATTTTGTCTTCAATTAATATTAATTAATTAAAGATTTAATATCATAATTTTCATAACTATCAATATATACTCATAAATTCCTTCAATTTACATATTATCTTTACTCATATATTAATATTATTTTGCGATAGTCATAAATATCGAAATTACCGTATATCTTTTAGTATTAATATGTACATCTGATGTCCTTTTATAAAATTTCTACACATCTATTGTCCTTTACTCTAACTTTTATCTAAATATATAGTTAACTTAAACACATGAGATAATTTTTTATCATTTTCTTTCACATCAAATATACTAACCAAATGAAAACATTCAATAACTTTATATGAAAAAAAAAATTTAAATATATCAAACCGTTGCATAAGTAGGTGAATCCGCGTCCATCTTACGATGAACACCATTAAATCCAGCATCCCCCTCTCTTTGATACGCCAATACCGGTCATTTTTCACCACCACCTACAACATCTCACACACCATTGAAGCTCCTTGAAGTCAAACAAACAACGATGTAAGATTCATATCCCTAATTTACTTTTTTTATTTCGTTGAATTTCCGGCTTATGTTGTTGTGTGATTGACGAGCAAATCATAGTTCATTTTCTGGCTTTTGCAATTATGTAAACAATAGGTAATCTTCAAATTTGTGTTTCTTATTGATTTTTAATTATTTGTTGGTATGAGTAGTTGATAAAGTATTTACATGTATTTTTTGGTGTTTATTGTTATTTTTTGACTTTCTAATTGCTTTGTCACTTCGACTTCTTACTTTAACAATGCTATTGGAGGTTATTGTAAGTAAAATTTTGACGATTAGTTAAATGAACACACATCAAGAGAGAATGGTTTCACTGACTTACCCAACGTCTCATATCTTGTTTTTTAAATTTATTTTTAATATATTAGACGTCGAAAGCAAATGATAGAAATATCACCCATGTGAGGGGGCATATAAGTGAGTTAACTTACATTTAGATGAGAGTTCGTGTAAATGACAATATGTGTGCAAATCTTTTAATAAAAGAACATTGTATGTAATTATTAAAAATAAAAGACATAACATGAAATTTCATATATTAATAAATGATACAATTTGTAATTTATTAAACTCTATTTTTGCCAAAGTAGGGTTAACCCACTTCGTAGAGGCTTCTCCTCATAAAGAAAAGGTATTGGATTCAAACCTAAACAAGAAGTAAATTAGTTTAGTGTACCTAAATTAGTAGTAGTAGGATACTTTGTTGTTCGAAAAAAAAAGGTTAATATTATCTTTTGTAGTTGAACATTTTAAAAACAACACTCTTTTTTAGGGTGACACTTGTAAGTTAACCAGATTATGTCACCAACCTTGTAAGGTAGCTACGTCATACACCAATCACGTCTAAAGTCAACCTAAGACAATAAAAATAAACATAAACAACCTGGACGAAAGCTTAAAACAAAGACTAAAAAGCCCAATCAACGGACGTAAGCTTAATTAATAAAAGACTATAAAGCCAAATCATCCTGGATGAAAGCTTAAAAAAAGACTAATTAACTAAAAAAAGACTAATAAACTAAAAGAGGTTGTTGTAAGTAAAATTTTGACGATTAGTCAAATGAATACACATTAAGAGAGAATGGTTTCACTGACTTACCCGACGTCCCATATCTTGTTTTTTTTTAAAATTTATTTTAATATATTAGACGTCGAGAGCAAATTATAGAAATATCACTCATGTGAGGGGCCATATAAGTGAGTTAACTTACATTTAGATAAGAGTTCGTGTAAATGACAATATGTGTGCAAATCTTTTAATAAAAGGACATTGTATGTAATTATTAAAAATAAAAGGCATACCATGAAATTTCATATATTAATAAATGATATAATTGTAATTTATTAAACTCTATTTTTGCCAAAGTAGGGTTAACCCACTTGGTAAAGGCTTCTCCTCATAAAGAAAAGGTATTTGATTCAAACCTAAACAAGAAGTAAATTAGTTTAGTGTACCTAAATTAGTAGTAGTAGGATATTTTGTTGTTCGAAAAAAAAGAAGTTAATATCATCTTTTGTAGTTGAACATTTTAAAAACAATACTCTTTTATAGGGTGATAGTTGTAAGTTAACCGGATTATGTCACCAACCTTGTAAGCTAGCTACGTTATTCACCAATCACGTCTAAAGTCAACCTAAGACAATAAAAATAAACATAAACAACCTGGACAAAGCTTAAAACAAAGACTAAAAAGCCCAATCAACGGACGTAAGCTTAATTAATAAAAGACTATAAAGCCAAATCATCCTGGATGAAAGCTTAAAAAAAGACTAATAAACTAAATCAACATGGACGAAAGTTTAATAAAAGACTAAGAAGCCAATAAACCTGGATGAAAGTTAAATAAAAAAGACTAATAAGCCAAATCAATTTGAACGAAAGCTTAAAAAAGATTAAGTAAAATTTTCCCCTATACGTATCAATTTTAATTATGACATGACACGAGAATACAACACATAATCAACAAACATGCAGGGGTTTGAGTTGGTTTTAGTTCGGATTATACCCAAGAACACATATTACTAAACGGGTTGTCTTCACTCATGGGTTTTGGGTGTTGACCCATTTAACTCATTTTATATTTTTAGTTTCTAAATAATATGCTTTCGTGATAAGTTAACTTGTTTGAATATTTATTCCTATAAATATTTAAAAGAAAAAAAAAGAGAAATTGATATAACACTTTGTATTTTAAATGTCTTCAGAAGCTTAATTCCCAGAAATGAATTCTAACAACGATGACGATGACGATTACGATGAGAAAGAATATAAGGTACATGTCAATTTTGGGCTCGAGAAACAATAGGAAAGCAAAGAGATCGGTTACATCAACAAACTCCCAAGAAGAGCTTTTAAACAAGATCAAGAAGTGAACACCTTTAGCCAAGCCGAAGCTAAGCAAAAAATTCGACTTCAATACGAGAAGTTCCATATTTTGCATGAGGAATAAAAATTTCGGGTTGAATTGATGCGTAAACAACAAGAAACGATGGAGAAATAACAATGGGCGTTTGACATACTACAAAAACAATTGAACATGAAACTCATATTTAAAGACCACTCCGATTATATTGTTTCGATATTCGAAGTGGTGCTACAACCGAAGCGTGAAGTAGCACAACGTAGGAAATGACACTTCCCCTACTAGTTTCTATTTCTATTTAAGTTTAGTTTATATATATGTTTTAGGGTATTCTTTTAATTAATGAAAATTCATATTCTTTATTTTCATGTTAAAAATAATTTAAATCTATACATTTAGAAGATAAAATAAGATGACGTGGCAATTGGAGAAAATAGGGGAACCAGCAACTCACGCCAGTGAATTTTGAGAAAAATAAGAGGTATGTTATTAATACACCCAATTTATTTCCATCTTTCTATCTCTCTCTATACATACTATATATAAATAGAGAGAGATAAAAACAATAGAGTATCTCAATAACAAAAATAAGTGTTTATATAACTCATCCTAAAAATAAAAAAATAAAAAAGATTTTGATGTGACAATGGTAAAAAATGAAATGACTACAAAAGTACTAAAGAGACCCTTATATTTGTACATTCATACACCTAACATATATCAATGACCTAACTTACGGCCTCACAATAAATCAATCTTATCAGAATTTTACCACTGACTGTTCTTTTAATTTCACGTGCCACCTTTCTGACTTCTGTATTTGCGAAGGCGAAGTTGGTTTTGTCTTCTTGAATTTGTTGGTGCACAATTGCACAAACCGTAACCCAATCAATCATATAGATTCTTCTTTTGATCGAGTGTTTCTTCATTTGTAAGCCTTTGAATTCATTTACCACTTTTTCAACAAATAGATTTTGTTTACCGACGAATACACTCTACTTCATACCTACATTATTTTTTAAAATCACCACACACATTCTAGAGGTGTTAAAACCCACAACCATTAGTTGTAAAATATATCATTTCACAACCAAAAGGTCTCGTTGAGACTACAACAAATTCAAATGGTTTATGGTCTTTGTTAAAACCTTTATTTATTCTAACTCACTATGTTGTTTTTGTCCAATCATATTGACTTCGAACTTAGAGCAGCATGTGCTCTATTTTTTATGTTATTGGGTGTCATATATTATAGGGGATGGTTGTGAGTGGTTGTGAGTGAAAAAGAAGGAAAATTTACGGGCGTTGTACCGTAACCATTTTTGGGACCCACATAAATTTTTTAATATTTTGAAAGTGGTTGTGAGTAGATGAGATAAAAAAGGTAATGATGAATGTATAAAAAATATTATTTAATTAGAAATGAGAGAGAAAAAAATAATGATTTTTAGTGTAATTATAAGGAAAGATATAAGGGCGAAATGTGAATACTCTTACACCCATAATTGCATAATACTCTTACACCCATAATTGCATGAGGATACATCCTCTATAAATAGTATTCAATACTCCAAATAATATTGTCATAAGTCTATTGAATTCATCTCATAATAGTCATTAGATTTAAACCACAAGCTTTCATTGCACCAAATGGCCACAACAGATGCTAACACATTGGAGCCGGTGCGCACGTTGGCCAACTTTCCGCCTTCGATTTGGGGTGATCGCTTCCTATCATTCTCTCTTGACAATTCGGTAAGAGCTCATATCGATTACTCACACAAATTCGTTGCACATATAGTTGACACACTTGCAAAACATTAGTTGTTGTGTTGGTATGTGTTTGTTAAAAATAAGAATGTACGTACGTTTTTCATTTTGTAGCAATTGGAAGCATATGGTAAATCAATGGAGGAGCCGAAAGCACAAGTGAGAAGATTGATATTAGATCCTACTATCAATTCGGACGAGAAATTGAGTTTGATTTATTGTGTGTATCGTCTTGGTTTGACATATCTTTTCGTGAAAGATATTGATGGGCAACTTGATACACTTTTCAACCAGCTTAACTTAAAAAGTTATCGTGAAGCAGATCTCTATACAATATCTCTTCACTTTCAGGTTTTTAGAACCTTTGGTTACAAGTTTTCTTGTGGTGAGTCACTCGTAAACAAAGATTGTTTCATGGTATCGTTAAAGTTATGTAATATGTTCTTTATGTCTCTACTGAAATCGGTGATTATGCAGATGTGTTCAACAAATTCAAGGATTTTAGTTCGGGTGGATTCAAGGAAGACATTGGTACAGATGTGAGAGGTATGATAACTTTCTATGAGAGTGCTCATCTAAAAATAAGAGGAGAATCTATACTAGATGGAGCCATTACATTCACAGAAGCAAAACTAAAAGCCATAGAAAAAACACTCCAAGGTACACTTGCGCGGCAAGTGAAACATGTGTTGGAGAGACCTTATAATAGAGGGCATCCAATGGTGGAAGCAAGGCGGTATTTGCTCGATTTCGAGGAAGAAATATCAAGATATGACTCGCTACTAGTTCTTGCAAAGGTGCATTTTAACTACTTGCAACTCCTACAAAAGGAAGAACTTCAAATTGTTTCAAAGTAAGTTATAGTAAAAAATAAATAAGAGCTTTGTTACAAGCACCCCTCTACTCACACTTAACAGTGATATTATAAATGATAATGAATTTGTACATTTGATTTAGGTGGTGGAAAGACTTGGACTTGAAAGTAAAGTTACCTTATGTCAGAGATAGAGTACCTGAGCTCTATGTATGGATATTGGCGTTATACTTGGAGCCTTATTACTCTCAAGCCCGGATCATAGCAACCAAAATTGTACTGTTTGTGTTAGTGTTAGATGACACATATGATGCATATGCTACAATTGAGGAGATTCGACTTCTAACCGATGCAATTAATAGGTATTCGTTATTACATATGCTAGTGTATCAAGTTTATGTTTTTGGGCACATCTATGGATGCTAACCATATAAATTGTTTATTAATGATCGAATGATCATTTAGTATGATGTTACTTGTTGTTTGGATCTTTTAGGTGGGACATTAGTGCTCTCTCACAGCTTCCTGAATATATCAAACCATTCTATGAAACTATACTGAACGAGTATGCTGAATTCAACAAGCAACTACCTAAAGGAACAACAAATCTCATAGTTGAGGTTTCAAAAAAAGCTGTAAGATTTGAGATTGTATATTATGTTTCACTATATATTCTTACTTAGTTACTTACAAACTATGTAAATGTTATCTTTATTTTATTATTTTTCCTTCATTTCTATTATGAGTCTAGTTACAAGACTTGGCTAAAGCCTACCATCAAGAGGCTGAATGGAGACATACTGGTGAGGTGCCATCATTTGAAGATTATATGAAGGCTGGGTTAATTACATCTACACATGATGCACTTTGTAAGTCTGCTTTGATCGGTATGGGCAAGATTGTCACGCAAGAGACTGTTGCTTGGTACAATAGTAATCCAAAGATCAAAGTAGCTTTAGAGCTAATCGGACGGCTAACAGATGACGTCGTGAGTGTTGAGGTACTTAATTCACCTTAATTTGTACAACCTATTTGGTCATAAGTACAAAATAGCATATAGTGATATATAGTCTAATAACATTTGATGTTCATTTATAGTTTGAGCGTGAAAGAGACCTATCAGTCACAAGTGTCGACGCATATAAGAAAACTTTTGGGGTGTCGGATGATATAGCTGTGGAGGCACTAAAAAATGTTGTTGAAAATGCATGGAAAGATATAAACGAGGGGTGTCTAAAGCCAACAGAGGTCCCGATGGATCTACTTGCTCCGATTGTTAATCTTGCACGCATGACAGATGTCGCATACAGATACAATGATGGGTTTACTTTTCCTGAAAAAACGCTTAAGGAATATATTACACTCTTGTTCTGTGATTCAGTCGCCATGTAATAAATTGTGTGTTAGTGGTCATTGATTCGATCATATACCACTACGATTATGCGTATCATGTTTATCATTTTCCATTGTGTAATAACAAATAAAAAGCGTAGCCGATATGGCCTTTGGGTGCAAGATATTATGTGAAATAAAATCTTATTAAAGATTGTTTGTGCAACTGTTTATCAATCTCCAAATATTATTACAGTGACTTGATAAAATTACGAAGACTTAGCCTATTTCTGGTTAATTAAAGCAATTGTCTTCTCAACAAACTACCTCGATCTATTCAAGCCCCTTATCTGATTATTTTAATTTTTGTTTCTTTTATTACGTACTTCACATATAGTTTTGTTTTCTTCTTATGCATAGGCGAAGTATATAGGAGAACATGGGGCCCATCCTTTTTTCGTCGATAGTGTTAAATTTTAGTCTGATAGTGTAAATTTTTATATAAATATCGAGTTCGCCCTCTAAAAAATATTAATTTCGCTCTCGCCTCCCCTACAAGAATGTTTAAGCTCCGCCAGTGTTCTTATGGTCTAAAAAACCCAAATCACTGGAAGTCTTTTTCTTAATCTTTTGTTTATTTAATATATATAACTAGCTGTACACATGTTTTGTTTCATATATAACGTATTGAATTTGGTATTACAGAGGAGGAAGAAGCTCGTTTGTGTTTTATTCATATATTGTTCCAAAACAATTTATATAATATTAATCATCGACTTAATTACTAATGCATTAAGGTTTGTACCTTATGCTTTATAGATTGTACCTCACTTTTATTTCTTTACTTTTTCATTTTTAACCCTATAGTTTTTGTCTTTTACATTTAACCCTAATACATTTTCATTTTTAACTTTGACCTCATATACTTTTTATTTTTTATATATTTTTTTTGTTTTACATCTCAGTCTAAAATTTTCGAGTTAACATACATGCGCATGCGTATGTAATTTAGCGTTTTTATATTTTTTTTTCTGTTTCACAACTGTGTTGTGTAATACACTTCGTTATAATTTATACAAATTAACACGCCGCAACGCACATGCATGGGTTAAAGTTTTTACGTCTATTTTTCATTCGATTTTAATTCTTTTGTTTTACGAGTTTTTCTGTTGTTAGTGGTCACTAGCGACGATGTGACATTGATGTTATTTGACATAGTTTTACGATCCCACCGCAACACGTGGGGTTGAATACTAGTTACAAGGAATAAATAGGAAAAGTACGATGCTTTTGATTGTGAATTATTACTCTAAATATGGAGAGGATTCGAACAATAAAGACTAAGAAATCAAATATAAAATTAAGAAATCCTATGTTCTCCCTTAAATGGAGCATGCAAATTTGTCATGTCAATCTTGCCAAGAAGAAAATAAATTTGTTGTGTTGTAAGGTCTTTTGTCAGCAAGTCAGCAACTTGCATTTTGGTACTGATGTTCATGGGAACAATTTCTTTGGATTCGACTCGTTCTCGTACAAAGTAACAGTCCATCTCAACATGTTTGGTTATCTCATTGAAGATAGGATTGTAGTGATGTGTCGTGCTGATTGGTTATCACAAAACAAGGGTGTGGGCAACGAGATGTGAATTTGTAATTCACTAAGTAACGAACACACCCAAATAATCTCACTAACGGTAGTGGCCATCGCTTGGTATTAAACTTAAGCAGAGGAGCGTGAGACTACGGATTGCTTCTTGGTTCTCCATAAAATAGGGGTGCCACCAAGTAAAAGAAAATAGCCGTACGTGACTGTCTCGTATAAGGACACCCTAACCAATGAGAGTCGCAATAAACAGTCAAAACGGGATCTCTTACTCGAGAGAGGACGATACCTTGGCCTGGTGTGGCCTTGAGATACTCGAGGACACGGTTCACTACCTCCAAATGATTATCTGCCACAAACTGGCTTCAAACATTGACGGAGTATGTAATATATGGTCGAGTGGCTTGCAGATAGTGGAGTCGGCCGATTAGTCGATGATATTGACTCGCGTAAAAGCATGGCTCGTTCTCTCCGTTGTCCAATTTTAAATCTTGCTCAATGAGAAAAGAACTCGTTTTACAACCCAACTTCCCAATGTCTTCCAAAATATTCGTTGGCCTAAAACCAGACCATTGTTAGTTTTTGCTACTTCTATTCTAAAAAAATATTTAAAAGGACCTATATCTTTGATGCTGAATTCCTTGTCGAGCCTTTTCTTGGTTTCTTGAATTTTGGTGAGACAGTTTCCTGTAATGATAACATCATCATAAATTAGAACAACCATCATGATGCTATCAGCCTCGTAGATGAATAAAGAATGATCTGCCTTGGATTGTCTGAGATTTAGACTCAAGAGAAACATGGTGAAATTGTGATACCAATTTCGTGAAGCTTGCTTTAACCCGTATAAAGACTTCCTTAGACGACAAACCCGGATTTCATTTTCATTTGCAAAACCTTAAGGAATTGTTTTGTAGATCTCCTTATTTGACTCTCCATATAGAAAAAGCATTATTCACATCAAGTTGATGGATAATCCAGTCCCTTATAACTGCAAGTGCTAATAGAGTATACATAGAAAAATATTTAAAATTTATGATTATGAACATTCTTTTATTTCACATTTTCTATTTATGCAATTTATGTTTAACACTAATTTCTAACCTAGTATATGAAGATAGTTGATTTCTTGCATCTTCGAATAAGTATGTAATTATTTAACGCATGAGGAGTCCAGTGTTTAACCTAATATAACAACTAATAAATGTAAGATTGTTGCTTTTTATCGCTTCTTACATTAGGATTTACTTTATTGATTTATAATATATTATGGTAATAGTTTAAATAAGAATGATTTCCAATCTAAAATTTAAAAAGCGTAAAGAGAATTTTAGAATCAATGATTAAAAAAAAACTTAAGGGAAATTTTCGTTGGAAGGGTATTTTAGTTGTAACTGGTTTTGAGAATCTGGAGATCTATGATTCGTCATTAGCCATATAACAATTAGAAAATGAGATTAATAATAAAGTTTTAACTTTTTACAGTTTAGCCACAAACCTTTAACTCTTTATAATTTAGCTACAAACTTTTAATTCTATATTGTTCAGCCATAAAGTTTTAGTTTCTTAATGTTTGACTACAAACTTCATTTCATTATAATTCGAGCACAAAACAAATTGTAATTCTTTGTACACAATTCTATTTTATGTTGTCATTATTTAATCTTTCTAGTTTACTAGAGAGGGCTTAACATTTTTCAATTCGATTATGCTATTCCTCTCGTATATGGTAGGATGATAAGTTATACACATGAGAAAATTACATATATGTACGAGTAAAAAGGCCCGCGTGTTACGACAGGATGCAGTCAAATTCTCGGATGGTGGTTATAAGAGATCTACTTGACCAAAACTCCATTTATAAAGTGGCGATATATTCTCTTCAATGGAACTACAAAAGTTGTTCCTGCCACCAAATGGGTACACCAAGGATGGAAATGAGGATTATACTCTCTGTTGCATACATTATTTGTTTACTTGCTTTTGTAAATCGACATCATAAGACAAACTATATCAAAATTTAATAATTTGATCAAGACTTGTTCTAGTTTATAATCAAAAACACTTTTCCGGTTCCAAATCATTGATGTGTTTTGACTATTGTAGTCAAATGTGTAGATTGAAAGACGCTTCTTTATAATCAAAGATTTTTTTTTTCTGCTCGAAATCATCCAACTTGTTAATATGAAGACCGTTTACTTGTATTCTAGAAGCATGGCATCACCAAATGAAAATGCTTAGTTTTAAACATCTTTGAAGAAGAATTTCCATGGAGAGTATAACTAATGTTTCCTCTAACTTACATGCATTTAAAAAGAAACGCGCCATGGGCCGGGTCACGTAAAGTTTAGAGAGGTTGATTTGACCCGTTATCAACTTGTTAATTTAAAATAAGATATAAATTTTCACATATTTTGTCTTTCCCTTATAATTTTACATATTGTTATACTAGTGGGTGTCCGCGCGCGTTACGGCGCAAACATTACGTTAAATGAAAAAATAAGACATGGTAACAATAAAAGGGAGTCAAACACCTTTAAACGATCTTCATGTACGCAAAACTTACTTGAATGCACCCGCGTGTTACGCCCATGTACGTGTACAATTGCAATCCGTTTGCATACAATTTGTCAAGAATACAGTTGTAATATTGTAACAAGCTCATGAGAGAAACATTTGAACGATTAGCCTTAAAGTAAAAAACCTTTCTTGCAACTTATCTCCAATGTGATGTAGGCAACTTCACAAGTACTTCAGTCTCCCTCAACATTAAAATTGTGTGACCAGTACTTTTGTACCCTTTGTTAACTCCTCATTTAATCTTCCCAACAACTCTCGATATGTGTTATCATTTCCCCTAAATACCTTTTCATACTTATGTCTAATTGTGTCCTTTGGTTCTCACCCTCCACTTGCTCATGCCATGTTATTATGTGGATCTCTTTTGGTGCCATGTCTTGCTCCATAGTAGTATTTGTTCACTATTTTCTTTCAATTGATCTATTACCACATTCAATTTTCTCTTAAGGTTTAATGCTGCTGCAACATTTATCACAATTCTAGTTTCATGCATAGTTTATGCGGATCATATAATAAGCATGAGACATATAAATACTCTCTATTTATCATCATAACATTAAATGATATTTCAATTGTAATTTGACGACTCACTTTATATCATACTAGCTTTAGTAAACCCGTGTGTTATACGGATTGAATAAATAAAATACTAATGTAATAAAATTTATTAATTATAAAATGATATTATGATATACGATATGACTGAAATTATATATGAGAAATAACTATAAGTAATAAAATAGTTATATCATTTTTTTAAATTTTATTTTAATTTTTTTCTTAATTAGAAATAACATTAATAAATAGATCTCTTTCTTAATTTATTAAATTTAATTAAATGTTAAATAATATTATTAGTAATTAAGGTAATTATTTAATAGGAAATATAGCCAGAAAAATTTTGGTGAGAATGATTGTGGTGTTGACACATGTCATATCAAATACCTATTTATTAGAGTAGGAAGATTATAAATTTAGGACATAAAGCCTTGCCACATCGACTCTAACTTTCTAAAAATGTGAAAAATGTAAGGTAAAATAAAAGAATACAATAAGTCTTACTTTGATATGTAATGTGAACAATCTCACAATTTTTTACACCTTCAAATACGTAGGAATTGATTATAAAGTTATAACAACAAAATATGTAATAGGGGTGATAATGATGATGTTGCTACCCAAACTCGTTACCAGAATCTTTATAAATAAAAGATAACGCAAAATACACATTGTGCATCTTTTGCTACCTATTTGATGTGTAATAATTCTGACTCTTTGTACATTAAATGGTGATACATCTGTATTCATATATTATTATCTTTAGAATAGATCTTGTAGTGATCATTTAATTGAAAGATGAAAACGTGAAAGTAAACAAATGATGTAAACTAATGATGTAAACAAAAGCAGACAATGGGATGATGAAGCTAAATCTTTACCCACAACTTAACATATGCCATTAAGTACTACCTCTTTGCAGAAAATTTGAGAATTCACTGCTTTGATCATTCTTTATTTTGCCTGCTTTCTTGGCTAAAGAGTAGTAAAAAACAAGAAAAAGTATATATGAATATGAATTCTTGCTCAAGATAATTAACTAAAGAAGTTATAGTTGAATAAAAATCTTCTGTTACATGGTGAATATGAGATTGATTTAAGTCTAATGATTCGTTCACTGGATCAAACTCACCGATCAGTCATCACCATATATTGTAGTTTGATATCATCATACCAAAATCTTAGTTTAATAGTCATTCATAACTCTCATGTGCCCCTAATTGCAATTTCTCAACTCTATGCTAACTAAAATTATCAACATAGATTTCTTAATCTACAACTTTTTTCATTGATTAGATTATATATGTGACGAAATTTGTTTGGAGATTTTTTTAAGTTAAGTCATAGAAGCATAACAATTTAATTCTGTTATGTTATTTGTTGAGCAACCAATCTTTTATAATGAAGACAACCAACTTCAATGTAGAGCCCCTTTCAACCACACTTCAAAAGTAAAGCTCTACGCCAACGAACATGGTCAAAGAGCTGGACGATGAGTGCATTATGCCTCTAGAGAGCCAAATAACACTTCTATGATTACTGTTAAACATGATAAAAGTTTCTACAAAATTTGAAACCAAAATCAAGTGTTGAAATAAAGAAATTAAGATAAACTTACACACATTATATGCCTTTATACTACTTTAAATTGAAGAAGGAAACTTGAATGAATGGTGGATTTTAGATACTAAAAACTCTATGTATATCTTTATAGTACTTCAATTCTATGATTTTTTATTTGCTACCTTTTTGGATACTCAAAAATTTGATAAACACTTTTTTGCTAGTTGTTCTATATTTAACTTCTTGCATCTACATGTCTATTTTGGAGATTGTCCTATTATTTTAAAGTCTGAGAACACTTAATTACATAATTTGTAAATATCACCCAAAAAAAATCCATGAACTCTTAGCATTACACATAAGATAGGACTTTTGTTCTTTAAAAAACTAAAATCCTTTTTCGATCAACAGACGAGACACCATGTCATGTGCTCAGCTCAAAATGAAATCCCACCAGAGTAACATAACTAAACTAACTATAAAAACCAAACTGCACTAAAAATCAATCAATATAATCTTTAGAGCTCAAAATCAATACATTTTGTTAACTTCCTACTCTGTGTGCTTTTAGTTGCCACCTACAGTAAGAAACACACCATAAACAAACCAAAAGTATAACGAATAGTCCACACTAAGATATAACTTGTCATCTAATTCATTTCACAATGACAAACAATAATATTGAAAGATCTATAAAAATATTTCAATGACAATTTTCTCATGAAAGACCAACATATTCTTTCAACAGTAACTACAATAAATGTCGTTACTTCTTCATCATGCCCATCTTACAATATCTGTAATGAGTAAATTTGCATTCAAATAGAGTCTTGCTATAGTTTGACAACTATTTACCTAAAACATGAATAAATATATCATGTAAAATAGCAAATACCTCTATATATGAAGTACATGATATAAACATTTCAGTAAGTTTCAAAACGAAGGACCAACTTTCCAGATGGCTTATCTTGGGAACAAGTCTAATTAATTGGAACTTTAAAATTTTATAAATCTCAAAACTTTAGCAATGACTAAATTTAAAAATAAACGTACAAACAAGTTGTAGTCACCTCTCACATACTTGTAAAGAACTGATGCAACTATCACAGAAGCAGCCTATAACATGTACTCCTAATATTTTTTTACAAGACAGTTTAATTTGACAGGAAGACATAAAATCCCTTTAAGAAAAAGCAAAAGAAACAAAATGTAGCCAATATAGATTGGCATGTAAGGCCTGCAAGCAAAATAACATATAGTGATTACAGAAAATAATAAAGCTTGAAGGTAAAACATATGAACCAACATAAACTTAATTTTTTATTTGATCATCGTGAATTCATATAAACTTTAATCCTCTTCTACCTCCATCTGATTGTATAACCAGCTAGAAACAAAAGAATTTAATTGTAACAAACGAATATGCCCCTTGAGAGTATTGAATGCCACCTTGTACTCACTCGACTTTTGATTCTCTTTTGTGGCCTAATTTGTGGTTTTGTTAATTTAAATCCAAATAACACAAGCAAAATGGCTGACTTAGTTAAGTGCCTGTTGAAATATACGTCTAATTTCAATTCAATGTCAAACATGTGGTTTATATAATTGTTCTTTAATTGTTGGTTTTTTGTTTGCATGATGATCTCCTGTGTTGCTGGGCTTGGAACAAGTTGAAATTGGAAGCGATCGAGGTCGAGAGTTGAAGGTTTAGCTAGTGTTGCAAGCTTTTGGAAAGTTAAAGGTTTATTTGTCAACTGGTTAGAGTCCATTGGATATAAAAAGAGACTTGATTACTCGGTGAATGAACAGTGTCACATACACAACTTCTATTTGCCCTAGTCTTCACCCTAGTCTTCGTATGGCAAAAAGATTAGCATCTTCTTGGTATGATCAAGGGGTTTAAATCGGTTCGTACCTTGTTCTGATCGATGTTTGATTGTCAACTAGGCACATGTTCGTTTTCGTGTTATTACTGTTGGATCATAAGAGGCTGTTGCAACCAAAACACATATCACTTTAGAAGATTTTGAGTACTACATGCAAAGGACTTCCGAAGCCAAGTGTGGGACTTCCGAAGGAAGAAAGAGTTCTTCCGAAGTCTAAGTGTAAAATACACTTCCGAAGGAGAACTCCAACTTCCGAAGGTAAAGAAGCTACTTCCGAAGGTTCAAGACTTGAAGACAAAGTTCTGAAGTCAACTTCCGAAGAATAAAGAAGTCCTTAAAGCCTCGGAAGCATAGAAGCATCTTCCGAAGTATAAGTGGCTTCGGAAGAACTTGTTCTTCCGAAGCCAGTTAACCTTCGGAAGAACACTTCTATTATCCAGTAGACATAAGTATGGTCTGTCTGACAGTCCGCTGCAAATCTCTGAGATACTGCATGGCGTTTTCTCAAAAGCCATGTAGTTGACCATACTTTAATCTACTGTTTACCTTTTCATGTTAAGTACAGTTGCCATCTTTAGTTGGTGACAAAAGGTAAGTCATGGACATGTCATGACTACCATATCTTAGATAATACTTTATCTAAGATACCTTAACTATAGCATTGTAGTATATGCTTTAGTCTTAGGTTTCCAGCTGGTATCAAGTATAACCGGCTGTAGGATCTAGTATATATAGTTTCTCATTGTAACTCTTGTTGTATGCTTGTAAGTGTCTTGTAATCTTGAGTTGAGAAATAATATATACAAGTGCCTTGAAAATATTTCTGCTTGTTGCTTTGATTACTTATTTTACTATCAACTCTTGTCAAAGACATTGCTTCATCTTGTTTGAGTGACTATTATAAGTGAGTTTGAGAGAAAACAAGTGTTAAGTGACAAAACCCGATCCTGCAATTGGTATCAGAGCTTTTTAGGCTCTTGATTGTAAGATCTTACCATCCCAATCAACCAAGTTTTTCACTCCTCCTTATACCTCACTCAAAAATGGCCCTCAACAAATCTGAAGTCGAAATGGGAACGATGACCAAAGCTCCTATCATCGATCCTGAAAACTTCAGGTCTTGGAGCAGAAGAATGGAAGGCTTCATCAGATACCAGGATAGCAAGATGTGGCAGTCCATCGTGAATGGCCCGTACAAGCCAAAAGTTGCTGGTGGAAACGGTGCCATGATCGAGAAGGATGTCGAAGACTACTCTGATGAAGATAGGAAGAGGCTCGACATTGACAGCAATGCTATGACTGTTCTCATGACTGCAATCCCAAACTCCATCATGGTGGGGTTTGAGCATTGCAAGTCAGCCAAAGAACTCTTTGATGCACTTGCTCAGATGTACTCGAGCTCTAATGATTCAAAGAAGGACTCACTGAAGCAGCAGTTCGAGAACTTCACCTATGTTGCTGGAGAAACTTTTAGCCAGCAATACTTCAGGTATATGGATCTTATCTCCTCCCTCCAATCTGTGGGAATCACTCAAGAACTAGAGACCTTACCAGAAAGTTCATGAGTGCTCTACCCAATGAGTGGACTTTCTACTGTGTCTCCATTAAGAGAACAGAGAATTTAAACACTCTCACCATGACCGAACTCTATGGGATCCTAGATGGATACCGTTTGGAAATGGAAAGCAAGAAGGGTCACCAAGCAAGCAGACCCTTGAGTCTTCCTGCTAGCAACGCTTTAATGGTTGCTGAAGGCTCAGGTATCCCACAGTCTCAGCAGTACCTGTCATACACCCAGCAGCCATCTTGTTCATCTGGGCCTTACATCACATTCCCTGAGACTCCAAGGTCTCATCAACTCAGCAAAGCTCCTTTCAGGAGGGCTGTGCGTTTGTTTCAGGGAGTGGACACTCCAATGATCATCAGTTCTGCTTTGATGATCTTGAGTGCTTTAGTCCAGATGACATAGAGTATGTGGACATTGTCCAGCAAATGGCTCTCCTTACCTACAGAGCGAAGAAGTTCTTTAAGAGAACTGGAAGGCAATTCCCTCAAAACCCAATCACTAGCAAGTTTGGTTTGACAAAAGCAAGGCTAAGTGTTACAACTGTAACCAGCTTGGCCACTTTGCAAGGGAATGCAAGGCTCCCAAGTCCAACCCGGGAACCTCACAGGCCTCCACACATCCTTCTACACCACCAAAGCCCAATGGGAAGTCAACTGAAACTGCAGCTATGGCTCAAGAAGTTGACTGGAGCTTTATGGTTCAAGATGTGACTCCTGCTCAAGCACTCATGGCAGGAACAGATGAAAATAAGGTATATGAACATCTCTGTACCCCTGCTTGCATTGCTAAGGTTAAGTTGTACCAGGACTACAATATGGAAATTAAATCCGATATTGAGTCTTTAAATGTGCTAAAATCTGATTTTAAGAGAGCTGAATCTGACTACCAAAAGAAAATTGAGGAGTTAGAGAAAACTGTATCTCTTTTAAAACATGAACACACCAACTACAAGACTCAAATCAAGGATTTAATATCCAAATTGACTGAGGCTCAAGCCCAGCTTGTCACAGCTGAGGCTCAAGCCAGGAAGTATGCTATTGCTGAGCAAAACTTCCAAGCCATACTTGCATCATCCTCTCACTCCAAACTTTGTTATCAAAACAAAAGTGGGTTGGGAACCAATGAAATTGCTCCACCACACTCTTATGAGTCTGTAAGACAACCAAGATGTGGTACTGAAGAGCAAGAGGTTCCATCTGTTGACCCACCTTGTAAAGAGTCAAAGAGTGATGCAACTGTGGAGACCATGACCATCACAGGGAAGGAACAGGTAATTGAGCCCTCCCAGACCAATGATGATCAATCTCTGACCACCAAAGCCAGAAGAAGCAGGGCTAAAGCAGCCAGAAAAACTGCCAAGAAGGTGGCTGAATCCAAGCTGAAGATAGACCCAAAGCAAAGGGTGTATTCATATCAGCAGGATTCCAGGTGGTTGGACCTTCTGATTCAGGAAAGGAGTATAATACCAGTACTCCTGTCCTACCAAAGGATCAGAAGTTAAAGGGAAAGGTTGCTGATGAGGAGAAAAAGAACAAGAAACAACACACCCTCCAATTCCCAGAAAATTAACATTGCATGCATAATGTGTGGTTTGCAAAATCCACATGGCTAAAGATTGTTATTACAATCCTGCTAGCACACATTATGCAAATAATGTTAAAAGAGAAGGAGTCAGGGAAGGTTTCACATTTGGACCATATCAGATGGTTCAAGTGTTGAAAAAGGGAAAGCTTGTTTCCGAAGCAAGGCTTGTCTCGGAAGAAAACTCTTCTTCCGAGAAGAAAAAGGCTTCGGAAGTAAAAGCTGCAAAGACTCACAAAAGAGTTCCCTTGAAACCATCCCAGAAGAAGACTGCTTCGGAAGAAAAGGTGGTGAAGGTCTCTTCCGAAAAGAAAGAAGCTTCGGAAGAATGCCAAGCTGCAAAAGCTTCATCAAGCTCATCTTCTATGATCAACCAAGGGATGGAATGGAAGATCAAGGAAGATGCTGTAGCCCAAACCTCTTCTTCAAAGACATCCATTGAACCCCCATGCATAAACTTTGGTTCAATCATGTCACTTTCATTGGAAGAACCCAAGACCAAAAGGCTTGGGTTTCCAATCAAAACTAATTTTCTCACCTTATGTGCAGGGACATCCATATGACAAGAATAACAACATTTGGATAGTAGATAGTGGATGCTCCAGGCACATGACAGGAAACAGATCTCTCCTTCAACAATTTCAACATTATGATGGAGGTCCTGTCCAGTTTGGAGGTGAGGCCGGAGGATATATTTCTGGCAGAGGAAGTATATCCAACGGAAAACTAAAAGTTGACAAAGTTAATTTTGTCAAACAGCTTGAACACAACCTGTTAAGTGTTTCTCAGTTTTGTGATCAAAAGCATCAAATGCTTTTCACAGAACATGAGTGCATCATCCTCAAACCTGGGATGACAATTCCTCAGGAATTGGTGCTTCTTAGATCTCCCAGGAGAGGGGATATGTACAAGCTTGATATGAACAATGCTTCCCCAATGGGAGAAGTATCATGCTTTCTTTCCAAAGCTGATAGTGATGAGTCAACACTGTGGCATAAACGAATGTGTCATGTCAATTTAAGACAATGAATAAATTGGCTAAAAATAACTTGGTACATGGTTTGCCTAAAAAGGAATTTTTCTGCAAAGATAACTGTGTTGCTTGCCTGAAAGGGAAACAACACAGGTCTTCTCATAAATCCAAAGTTGTTAACTCTATCACTACTCCATTACACTTATTGCACATGGATCTATTTGGTCCCACAAGTATAATGAGCATTGGAAGGAAATCATATTGCCTTGTGATAGTTGATGATTTTACTAGATTTACATGGGTATTCTTTTAAGAACTAAAGATGAAACTGCTGAAACTTTAAAATCTTTTATTCTTAAAATAGAAAATCAAGTTGATCACAAGGTTAAAATAATCAGAAGTGATCAAGGGACTGAGTTTAAGAACTTTGTTCTTGACTCATTCTGTAACTCAAAAGGGATTGCCAGACAATACAGTGCTCCTAGAACTCCTCAACAAAATGGTGTTGCTGAGAGGAGAAATAGGACACTTATTGAGGCTGCTCGGACTATGTTAGCTGATTCAAAGCTGCCTCTAACATTCTGGGCAGAGGCAGTCAGCACTGCATGCTATGTGCAGAACAGAGTTCTTGTAGTAAAGCCACATGGAAAGACCCCTTATGAGCTATGGAACAAGAGGCCACCGTTCATTGGCTTTCTAAGGTCCTTTGGCAGCAGGTGTACCATACTTAACACAAAAGACAATTTAGCAAAATTTGCTGAAAAGTCAGATGATGCCATCTTTGTTGGATATTCCTCCCACTCTAAAGCTTACAGGGTTTATAACATTAAAAACCAACAATTTGAGGAATCCTCCAACATTGTAGTTAATGAGCACACTCCTTGTGTTAGGGGGAATGGCCCTGATCATATTTTTGATTTAGAATTGTTTCCAAACTATTCTAAACCATCTTGTGAGAATGTTTCAGCTGGAACAGGTGCTCAAGGCAATTCTGATGAAGATCAACTGTTTGAGCTTCCCAGACCTGCTCCAAGTTCTCCAAGAACAACAAATCAAGTTCCCACTATTGAAAGATCTGACAGTATAACCATTTCAAGAAATAGTGGAACTTCAACAAGGGATTCACCTGATGATCTTCAAGTCTCCTCAGGTGATCCTACACAACACCAAGCTGATGGAAGCAGCATTTTGAAGGAACAGGCAACTGTTAATGATGCTTCACAGCAAAGAAATGATGATGTTTCTCTTTCATTCAATCAGTCCTCATTGAATGAGATTGAAACAGCAGCTGGACCAAGTATTCAAGCTCCAGAGCAAAATATGTCCAACTTGGACTTATCTTTGCAGCTGGAGGTGATTCCAAGACTTAGAATTCACAATACTCATCCAGCTGAAAACATCATAGGGGAAGTCTCTGAGGGTGTGAGAACAAGGGGACAAACTCACAATGGAATGTCTGCCTGTACTCATGCTTCTTATCCCAAATGGAACCCAAGAAGGTGGAAGATGCCTTAAAGGATAGTAGCTGGGTTGAATCAATGCAAGAGGAGCTGCTTCAATTCAAAAGACAGAAGGTTTGGAACCTATGTCCGCTACCATCTGGTCAAGTACCTATAGGCACCAAGTGGGTTTTCAGAAATAAAAGAGATGACAGAGGCTTGATTATCAAGAACAAGGCAAGACTAGTGGTTCAAGGATACACTCAAGAGGAAGGAATTGATTATACTGATGTCTTTGCACCTGTTGCAAGACTTGAGGCAGTTAGGATCTTCCTTGCTTATGCTGCATCCAAGAATTTCACTGTCTACCAGCTTGATGTCAAGTGTGCCTTTCTATATGGGGATATAGATAGGGAAGTCTATGTATGCCAGCCTCCAGGATTTGAAGACCCACAGCATCCAAACTATGTGTGCAAATTGGATAAAGCTCTATATGGGCTGCACCAAGCACCTAGGCTGTGGTATGAGACATTGTCTCAATTTCTTCTGAAGAACGGCTACACTAGAGGAACCATTGACAAGACTCTCTTTATCAGAAAGTCTGGGAAAGACATTTTGCTAGTTCAAGTCTATGTCGATGACATCATATTTGGTTCTTCAAATGACCAAATGTGCAAAGACTTTGAGAGCATTATGAAGAAGAAGTTCGAAATGAGTTCTATGGGAAAAATGGACTTTTTCCTTGGAATTCAGGTAAAGCAACTGAAGGAAGGGTTTTTCATCAATCAATCTAAGTATGTCAATGACATCTTAGAGAGATTTGATATGAAGGATTGTAAAGCAGCAAAGACACCCATACCCAGAAACCATGATTTATGCCCTGACTCTGAGGGGGAGGATACTGATCAACATCAGTATAGAGCAATCATTGGTTCTCTGATGTATCTTACAGCAAGTAGACCTGATATCATGTTTGCAACTTGCATTTGTGCAAGATATCAGGCTGCTCCAAAGGTGTCTCACCTAATTGCTGTCAAGAGAATCCTCAGATACCTCAAAGGAGCACCTAAGTTAGGTCTCTGGTATCCAAGAAATAGTGATTTTAATCTCTATGGATACTCTGACAGTGATTATGGTGGCTGCAACATCAACAAGAAATCAACATCAGGAGGATGTCAATTTCTTGGTGGAAGGATCATCTCATGGCAATGCAAAAAGCAATCCTGTGTCTCTACATCAACTGCTGAAGCTGAATACATTGCTGCTGCAAGTTGCTGTGCTCAGCTGCTGTGGATTCAAAACCAGATGATTGACTATGGATTCAACTTCATGAGCACTCCTATCCACATTGACAACAACAGTGCTATATCCATCACAGAAAATCCAGTAAAGCACTCAAAGACAAAGCATATTGACATCAGGTATCATTTCATTAGAGATATTCATGAGAAAAATCTTATCAAACTAGTCAAAGTCATTCAAATGAACAATATGCTGATCTGTTCACCAAAGCATTTGATGAACAAAGATTTAAGTATCTTATTACAGCTATTGGGATGATAAACATTGACTAGTCATCTCTCATTGAAAACCTTTTCAATATGTAAAGTTCTTATGTCATACAATATCTGCTCTCTCTTTACAAAAGATCCTTTCTTATTAGTAACTAAGTATAGTTCTTCCGAAGAGAACTTGCCTTCGGAAGATCTAGCATAACTTCCGAAGCAAATTTCTCATAGGATAATTTTCTTCTCGGAAGTACTAAGTCTCGGAAGAGCGATTGAGGTAATCTCAGATCTACTTCCGAAGCACTTAATACTTTCCACTTGAAAGCAACATGTATCTCGGAAGCAATTTATTTACCTTCGGAAACACATTGGCCTTCGGAAGAACTTTACCTTCGGAAATACCTTATACTCGGAAGAAGAATTTTTACTGTGTAACGGAAATCTTTTGGGCCCCACTCTGTAAAAAGTAAAGATTTTGTTAATGATGTCGGATTATTTAAATGGCTTAACCTTACCGCCCCTGTCACATCATCCTCTGAACCCTCACATCATCTTATCCAAACCACCCTTTAAACCGCCATTTCACCCATTTAAATACTTCCGGTTAATCACTTACACTCTTTTTACCAAATTCACTGCCCTAAAAGCTTTCTTCTTCACCAATTTACCTCTCTCAAGAACTTTCCTCTGCTACTTTCCAAATGGCTCTAAACCCTCAGCACAACCAAGTCGCACTCCTTGACTCCTCAAGGGATGCCGACTTCTCTGATATTATCTCTTTCTTAGCCCAATCTTCATATTACACAGCACTGACTGTAAACCCTACCATTTACACCAACCAAATGTCCGAATTCTGGGCAAATAGTCGGGTTGAAACCCTAAATGGGGTTCGTGCTATCAGGTCAAGTGTATGTGGCCAAGAGTTGGTCGTTACTGAACAAATCATCAGGGAGCATCTTGAGCTCCATGATGAAGGCGCACCGACGGAATTCCCCAAGTCTGAGTTAGATAACTCTTATCTCCAAATGGGATACGGTGGAGATGTAAGCAGGTCTACAGTCTACAAATTCAACTTCTCCTACAAGTGGAAGTTCCTGCTACATGTGGTTCTCCACTGCTTATCTAACAAATCAGGGGGATGGGATCAAATTCCCTATGAACTCGGTGCCTAGTTCATGGGTTGGTACAAGGCTTGCGCTTCAACTACTCCAGGTTTGTGCTGACTAACCTCATGGGAAATCTGCAAAGGGACACATTCTTTATGTATCCCAGATTTCTACAGCACATAATCAACTGCGAGCTAGATCAGAGTAAGCTTGTCTGTTCAGCTGCTCTATCTGCTCCTCAAATGAGGCCGACTATCTTCAAAGTACTGAAGAGAGTGTCTACCAACTACACTGGAAGGGATACCGCACTACTTCCAGGTATGATTGAGCCAATGGCTCCTGGTGACATCCCTGTTATCCCCACAGGTGATGAACCCACACCAGCAACAACCCTCACCATTCCAAATCTACCTTCTCCACCAATAAAAGTCACCTATCAGAGACGAACCAAACGAACCCTTGTTCAATCTACTCTGATTGAACAAGCCCCTCCTCTTCAAACCAAAAAGGCTAGAGTGGAACAAGGGGCTCCCACTCAGCCAGAGGTCCCCCAATCCTTCACTATTGACCTCAATATGGGTCTTGAGTCTCCTCAGTCTCAGACCCATGAGCCCATAACCCCAGCTGATAGCCCTCAGGGTGAGTCTCTACACTCCCCTGAGCAGCCACCAAGGGACAGCTCAATGCCTTTTGACATTGATCAAAGTCCCGGGTCTTTAGGTCTTCATTCCTTCTCTTTTACTGACCTATTGACCGGAGCTGGTGAAGAGACTATGTCTCTCCAAGGCAATGAAGTTGATCCACACACCCCCATTAAGGATCAACAGAGCCTAGAGAAACCTCTTGTCTCTAGCCCACACCAGCAAAGCCCTACTGAGGTGAGTCCCACTGATGTGGAGGGGACTCATGTAGATTCAGCTGCCACTACTGAAGGAGCCTCATTGGATCCTCAGGACAGTGGTAACAATAGTCAGACTGAATCTACGGCAACCATGCCCTATGATGCCTCTGAAAAGACATCATTGTGCAAGGGAAACCAGGGTGCCAAGAAACCACATCTGGTGGTGAGGATGAACATACTAGGTATGTTACCTCATCTCCCCGTGATTCTTCCAAAGAAGATGAGGGAAGACTGCAACTCACAATCAGAGACCTACTTTCTAAAGTCTCAAACCTTGAATCAAAGGTTAAGACTTTAGAGGATAGGTCTGCCACTCAGCAACTTGAGATTGAAAGTCTCAAGGTAAAAACTAGCTGAGAAACAGATTGAGAGATCTGTTAGGCATGTACCCGTTCAAGTCTCCTTGACCTCTTCCTCTAGCTCATCTACCTCTCAAGATGATGCTACCAAAAAGGGGGAGAATGTTGAGGAACTAAGTCAAAGACAGGATTCCATCAGTCAAGCTCTCACTTCTTTGAGCTCAAAACAAACACCATCTTCCCTGAGCCTCCTCCAGTTGTGATTCAAGTGGATCAAAGGATGCTTCAGGATCTAAATAGGATCTTCAACAAGTTCCTTTTAGAGTCCCTCATTGATCAACCCAGTCCGATATGTCTGTGATATACTTTGGAGCTCAAGAGCTTCAAAGGTTGAATGCACCTCCTACCACTGTTAGAGGAGTTGGTCAACCCTAAGGCCCAAGTGGAACCTAAGATTGATTTCGAAGGGGAACTAGGACTGATGGCCCAGCAACTGAAATAGTTGGGACAAAGGTGTGTTTTCACAGGCTTCCGAAGCACAATTTGAAGCCTCGGAAGAACCAACTCAAACTTCCGAAGCTGAAATTGCTGCTGCGGAAGGACTGTTCTCTCTTTCCGATGATCTAATAGTCACAGATGCAATTCTGGAACTTGCATCTGAGGTAATAGGGAGGATTTTCTCAGCCAACCACTAGCCATTACATCTGCATTGACCTCAGCTCCTACCTCCACCATCCAACCTGAGTCTTCTACCCAAGAACCACCAAAGTCTAGCACTTCCGAAGACATTAAAGGTAAAAGGAAGATGACTTCGGAAGAGCTTCTGGAAGAAGAAAGGCTGGAGAAACTTAAAAGGAAAGGAAGACTGCCAACTGGGAAACTGTTAGCTGCAAGTTCAAAAGCAGCTGCAGCCAACCAAGAGGCAATCAACAATAGAAGAAGGGTGGAGGTAATTGATAGACTTGTCAGTCTAGGGCTGCCTCGAAAGATGTACTCCTGCTACCATTAGAGGAGCTGATAGAGCTAGAAAAGGCAACCTTGCTGCAAAACAGCAAAAAGAAGAAGCTGCAAGGTTGGCCTTGGAAGAAGAAAGGCTGAGAAAAGAAAGAGAAGCTGATCTGCAGCTCAGGAGAGAAAGGATCACTTTCCTACTCTCCAGAGGATTCTCTCAAGATGAGTTGTCTCCACACACAGTGACACGATCTTGTGGCTCTTTAACAAAGAGCAAGATCAAATGGAGAAGGAGAGAAAGAGAGCTGCAAGGGAGAAGCTGGCAGTGAAGAAGAAGAAGGAAGAAGAGGCTGGACTGTCTGCCGCCAAGAAGATAGGTGACAAAGCTTGGATGAAGAACTATCTTAAAGCTCACGGCTTTCTCTGGCAGGCAAGTGGGTCCAATGTCTGAAAAGACTCTGCAACGACAGTCAGTGACATCAAGGCTGACATTCGTGCAGGAAGAAGAAAGGAGATGTATAGAAGGGACAGGGGATGACCTTCAAAGCCACCTCTCAGCCAAATATCCAAACCCAACATCAACCTGAACCAATACCCTTTCCCTTCCCAATCAAAACTGAACCTGAACCTTTCACCCCTGAACCTACACCTTCCATCTACCAACTCCCTCACCTCAACCAAAACCAAATAAACTACCCAATCATCCAACCGTAAAGCCTTACCCAGGAACCCAACACTCCAAAACCTACCACAACAACCAATCAAACCATCCCCTCAGCCTTCTACAACATCTCTCAATGGAGGAATTCAAGGAGATCAAAAACAAGCTCATCAGACTGCACTACTCTGAGCGACATCTCTTGTGAGGAGATGGGATACAGTCAACCTGACTTGATGTGATGGATCCTCAAGTTCCCCATCAAAAGAGATGAGTTTCTTGATCTAGACCAGAGAGGAACTTTGGACCAAGCCGCAAGACTCTTTTTGGCCTCATTCCGATACATTAAAATGAGGAAGAAGAAAGAGGCTAAGGAGAAGGCTGGGTTGACTCTGCTGGGACAACAAAGAAAGGAGATAGGGTACCAAGACAATCTCTTGTACGGGTCCAGAAAGGGAAATAGTCCAGTGGAGGTTCGAAGACTCTTCTAACACAACTTTGTTGTTGAGAAGAGAGAATGGTGAGAGTATAACAGGCTGAATCCTCATCTCTGCTACACTTAAGCAGATTCGATATTGCTTCAGTTAGAACAAAGAAACCATTCTCCAACCCCTCAAATCCGAAGCCGAAGGTAGCTGCTGACATCAGAATCATCTAGGCAGCCTTCACATGGCGACGAGCTCACTGCAGTGAAGAAGCAAGGTTGAGGAGGAGGAAAGTCCAAACTGAGAGAGGAGGAGCAAAGGAAAGGATCAGCAACCAAAGGCAAAGCCTTTCTTCAAATGGTTGAAGGTCCTGAACTTGAGTCCATAGTAAGTTATGTGAGGAGTTGATGAAGTACAACTAACCGTCAACTAACTCTCTTGCAGGGGGGTCACAACCAAAGGGTTACACGTTCATCTCAAGGTGATAGACTGGATCTCCTATCCACGAAATGACTTGTACAAGCTTCTCAGAAGAACCACTTCCGGGAAAAAACAGAGAGACAGACAAAGTACATTCTATCCCTGGTGCGTGAAAACTTTGAGAAGTAGAGATAAGTAAGTGAAGTTTTGGTACGCATCAGCCTAGGGGGAAGTTTGTTGGATCATAAAGAGGCTGTTGCCAAACCAAACAATATCAATATCCTGAAGATTTTTGAGCTACTACAAACATGCTAAGGCTCCGAAGTCCAAGCCACAGGAAGTGGGACTTCGAAGGAAGAAAGAGTTCTTCCGAAGTCTAATGTAAAATGACACTTCCGAAGGAGAACTCCAACTTCCGAAGGTAAAGAAGCTTCCGAAGGTTTCAAGACTTGAAGACAAAGTCTGAGAGTCAACTTCCCAGAAGAATAAAGAAGTCCTTAAAGCCCGGAAGTCATAGACAGCAACTTCCGAAGTATAGTGGCTTCAAGGAAGTTCTTCCGAGAGCTTGGCCTTCGGAAGACTTTCTTCCGAAGCCAGTTAACCTTCGGAAAGAACAATTCTTTTATCCGTAGATACGTATGAGTTTATGGTCTGTCTGACAGTCGCTGCAAAATCTCTGAGATACTGCATGGCGTTTTTCCTAAAAGCCATGTAGTTGACCATACTTTAATCTACTGTTGTACCTTTTCATGTTAAGTACAGTTGCCATCTTTAGTTGGTGACAAAGAGGTAAGGTCATGGACATGTCACAACTAGACTATCTTAGATATAACTTTATCTAAGATACCTTATACACATATAGTCATATGTGTCTATGTTTAGTCTTAGGTTCCAGCTGGTATCAAGTATAACCGGTCGGTAGATCTAGTATATAGTTTTCTCATTGTAACTCTTGTTTGTATGCTTGTCAGTGTCTTGTAATCTGCAGTTGAGAAATAATATATACAAGTGCCTTGAAAATATTTCTGCTTGTTGCTATGATTACTTATTATATAGTTACTAATCAACTCTTGGTCAGACATTGCTTCACTTTGTGTTGAGTGACTATTATAAGTGATGTTTGAGAGAAAACAAGTGTTAAGTGTCAAAACCCGATCCTGCATTATCATCACACGAATTTCTTCTGGGCAAATGATTCAACCATCATCTTCCCTGTTATCTTGTTCGGTTGATTAGAGATTGTTTGTACCTGTTGTCATCTTAATCTTTGTTTGTATTAGTTTAGAATTTGGGTTTTACAATTTGCTTGGAAATATAGAGTTAGGAATTTTATGTTCTTGACAGTGCCTAATAGCTACAAGAAGTTCACCACATAACCATCTAGGATCCAAAAAATAACATCCTACTTGATTGCTATATACCCAAACGAATCTAACAGTTTTCATGCCACTAAAACAACAAATCGGAAATTATTAAGCCCATAAGTTGAACTTTAAAACCATTTCAGGTGAGCGAAAAAAAAAATATTATTTTTGGAGATTTCTATATGCAGCAACTAAGATCTCATTGATGCATTTCTAAGGTGTAAGATATGAAGATATCTTACCAAATAGTTGTTGCATGTTTGAGGCAGATTGATGAACCTCTGGAAAACTATACAAGACTCCCCACACCAAATACAACCTTGCACTTATTTGAGGGCGTGTTGCTGAAATCAGGGATCTAACCAAACCTTTTGATGACAAAAACAAGATATAATAAGAAACATGAGTTCGTTGAGAGAAAAAAACCGTAACAATATAAGAACCTTTTATCAATGATAAAAGCTCACCTATGACAACATGTAGCATCTGTTCAGGTAAGCATGACAAGAAAAGAAAAGAAAGACAAGTCAAAATTTATCATGTTGAAATCATAACTTCATGCACAATTCAATGCTTGATTATCAGTTAGGTTTTTAATAGTTCAGTTGACTTCTATGGATCTATGTACAGTACCACGACAATTATGATGCATTTATGCAATGTGCATACACAATGTCATGATTCAATCACTCGGAGATGTCATTTCATGAAGTACATCAAATAAATCTCTTAACCCTCCCTTCGTATAACAAAACCTATAGGGAGAAAAAAGATTGACCCATATGAATTAAAGGGGAAAAATTAACCAGACAACAAAACTGTTCAAAGTAACCAAAAGCCCCGATTGAAACAAAGGGTGAAAATCAAAATCAAACCATAATCATTCAAGGAGCTTGTCGTGATTATAAAATCAAGCTTGCCTGTGAATTAGTACACTAATTATGCATTTATGCTCATATTTCTTTGACAAAATCACTAATAAATCTCAGCCATATCTTAATACTTATCGTAAAGATTTCTATCATTGGAAAGCACAAACATACGCTTTAACAAAAGTTGTTCCCATCTTTCAATTTTCAAAATTTCCCACTAAAAGAATAATAATTTTAAACCATTTTCACCATAATTCAAACAAATAAACAATGCTCATAGTTGTTTTTCAGCATTATTGCCGATCAAATCATTCAAAGTAATTGATGCTTGAACATGGTAACTGAAATCTTAACAAGATACAAACGTTGATGGGAACTTGCAACTGCTATGAGCTAAATATCAAATCAAACTTCATCAGATTCAATCGAAATATAATTCTTTTAATAGGCTAGTCATCTACATATATTAGCATATATAAGTTAAAAAATATAAATGATTATTAGATGGAGAAATTCTCAGAGCTATAGTATAGAGGATGCCTGTATCTGTTCACATATGAGAGGTGTAGGCTTCGATAGCAAGTGAGACTGATTTATGGAGGGGAAACGACGATCGAATTGAAGGGGTTGAAGGGACTCAGGCAGTCACCAGTAGGTGTCGTCGGATTGAAGGGGCGGAGAAGACGGAAGAACGCAGAGGAGCCCATACGGCGAGTCTTTAAAAAACGAAGCAAATTACTATGTTTTTTCTTTGGTTTTGTTTTATATAGTAGTAAAGATTAAATATTGACAATTTATTGTGACGTGCTTATATTTTCTATGTTTTGATATAAATTTAATTTAAAATCAAGCCACACTGGTTTTTTTAATGTAATTTTATTCAAAATCAAGTTAGAGCAAAAATTATATGTTTTACTCTTTCTTCTGACGGTTTGTGTAAAATCATTTTTCGTTTTTTTAATGCTATTTTTTTAGTAGGACATAACTTTTGTGTTATTCTCGAATATACATTCACGATGTTTCTTTTTATGAATCCGGGGCGCAGTAACCTCATACACTTCTCATAACATCTTTGTCCACGTCAATATACAGCCATAACATGTGGTTGTGACCACCTAGTTGATATGAAAATTAAGCTAATGAAATTAACCATTGTGACACCTTAATCAACTTAACCTACGATACATGTTTTAAGTAAGGATGAGCATATTCATTGCACGTATCTAGCGTATATTTGAAATTGAAAATTTGTTTGAACCATTTTAATAGATAGGATGACTTTTAGTAAGGATTATATTCCTTTGTTTATATGAAATATAAGTTGTTCATTGATCGATCATAAAAAAACCTAATCTTCACTTCTACGATTTGTTGAATATTATAAACGTTACAATCAACACTGGAATGGAACCTTTTTGAATCCTGTGAAAAAAACAAAAGCCCACGAACAAGGCGATACCTTGGATAAATCTTAGAATAATGACTAACTGATTAAACCAATTGAATGATACTCTCAATCAAGAAAATTTTTTGCCCCTTTTATCGAGAGATCAGAACGAACCCCCTGTTGGTTTTTTGTGACCAGTACCTTCTGTTGTGTTTTCAAAACCCAAAACTGATTTTAAAATTTCCCAATGATTTTAATCGGATTGAATTGGTTAAGGGCTGGAACCATTTATTTTGATTATATTTATGAGAATAGCCCAATCCAAAACGTTGAGATTAGATTATGTATGCAGCCCATTTTCTCAAAACAATAAAACCCAAGTTATCAAACAAGCTTTATTTTAATTAAATTTTAAACCGTTAAATCACAAATAAATGAGACTGCATTCACGTATCACATAACTTGTTATATATATAATAGAGTTAATTACATAAATAGTTCTTGTGTTTTATCTAAAATAATAAGTTTGAGTAGTAAAGGTTTTTTTGTAACATGTTGGGGTATTGTGTTTTAAAATTTGTAACGAGTTAAGGTATTAAGACTAACAGACGTTAGTTTTTCTGTTAAATTTTAATGAATTGACAAAAATACTCATTCAGGAACCACTTTTGTAATTTTGTTTCTTTCTTTTAGTTCATGGACCATTGTGTAATTAAGTATCAAATATTAAAAAAAACCCAACCCCAACCACCCCACCGTTTTCTCCATCACTTCCCTGAGTTCCCTCCAATGTTTAGATCCTCCACCATCGCCGCCGCCTGCCACTCACCATCGTCGCCGTCAATAGCCCTTCGTTCACCTTCAATCGCCAACCCTCCGAACACCCAACCACCACCGAACACCCACGGACACCCTGATTGAGATCCGAACCCTAATTAGGCGGTGGTCACAATAAATTAGGTAACGCGTGGATCATACCTGAACCTTAATCAAGGCTTATGAACACCCATGGTTGCACCACCCCTTTACCTGAACCCTAATCAAGGCTTATGAACACCCATGGTTGCACCACCCCTTTCTCTCGTCCTCTACCTAATCGGATTTCAATTAATCATCTGCGATTTGTGTTTTTTGTCATAAATTTTAGGATTAAAAGGGGAAAAGGAATGGGTTTTGGTGGGATGATGATGGTGCAATCGTGGAGAAGAAGTTGATGATGGTGGTGCGATGGTGGTGATGATGTGTTGATGGTGATGGTGTGGTGGTGGTGATGATGCACTGATGGTGATGTTACGATGGCGGCAATGATGTGGAGGCTAGCAGTTGCTGGTGGTCATTGCTCAACGCAGTGGTGGTGGCCGGTGGTGGTGGAGGCCACAGGTGGTGGGGGCTGCCGGTGGTGGTGATGAATTAGTCTTGAATCCATGGTGTAGTTATATATATATATATATATATATATATATATATATATATATATATATATATATATATATATATATATATATATATAATATATATATATTATAGATATATAATATGGTCGATATATATGTATATATGTAGTATATATCTCTATATCTGATATCTCTCTCTCTCTCTCTCTCTCTATCTCTCTATCTGTCTATCTCTGTCGTATATCTATCTATATATATGTATATCTCTCTGTCTATCTATATCTTGTATATATATGTCTTCTATCTATCCTCCTTCTGTCTATCTATATATCTATCTCTCTATATCTCTCTCTCTCTCTCTCTATCTCTATATATCTCTCTATAGGGGGAGGATCCCTGCAAACTAGCATTAAGTTGAAAACCATGTAAACCAAAATCTAACCATTGATTACTTAGATCAATGGTTATTATTTTTTAGGAGATTAAAATTGAGAAAAAATAAACAAAAATCTGTGAACAAATTAGAAAAGGGTATTTTCAGAATTTTGCATTTCAAATGAAACTGAAATTGGTTTTTATTTCGGAAAAAATTGCGTGAATCATGGGATCCGATTTGGTATTTTCGAAAGCTTAATCTTGATTAGGTTTAACTTGTTTTAGGATACAAAATTCGGTAGTTTCTCTTAAAATCGAAGTTATTCATAGGAAGACGAAGCCCACACTTCGGAAACCGACATTGAAGGTGTGTAATCTTCCTTTTGTGATATGTGTTTTGTGATGAAATATGTTCTGGAAATACATAAAATTCGATACGATATTGAGCACTCTGAAGAGATTTTAGTAGCATTTGCGACATTATATCACTATTAGATTTAGGAAATGTGTGACAGTCGGAAAAAACACTGAAATGAAACCATTAGGTTTAATGTATGTTTGGGTACCTGTAAGTTTTCAGATCGTATAAGGTTTATGCAAAATTCCACGCATTTGTAAGGGAAGATTAGGTTTAAGCGGCGGGGAATATTATGTAATTATCATTGAGATGAAAATGGTATGTTAGTTCATATATGTACCAGAAACACATGAGTGTTTTAGTGGATTGGTATTGTAAAACTTATTAGTAAAGCGACATTGTTGATAATCTACTTGTTTAATGGGTGTTGAAATGTAAATGGTTAATTAAAAAGTATTTGTGACAACCCTAAAAATATAGAATTTCATACGTTAATATTTTTAAACCATTATACATATTACTCTATATTTGGGTAATTTGTTATAAATTATATATGTTATGTGAATATATATATATATATATATATATAATTATATATATATATATATATATATATATATTATAATATTATATGTTGTACGTATGCATGCTTGCATGCATGCACAACCTTTTACGTATGCATGTATCCATATTCATAACCTTTTGTTACCAAACATTAAGTGATCAAAGAAACTCAACCATAAAACACCAAACAAACACCAAATGATACAAAAACACAACCCAACCAAACATCACAATATAAGTTAATATTAAAGAAGCTTACAAAATTAAGCAAACCTTATACACCCAAACATTAAGCTTAAGCAACCTTTAAGACTAAGCCTCGGCTCATTAAGGATTAAACCAACCGAATTAGGAGGTGATTAACACCTCAATCGGCCAAGACACCCAACCTTTCCCTTTGACCGCCACCTAGCACAAACACACTAAGAACTTGACACCTAAAGACCCTATACCTAGCTTACTCATCTAAGCTAATAGAGACCTCATGATTAGTAGCATTAATTGCTACAGCCAAACACCTACATACACCATCTCTAAGACACACAACCGCCACACACCCATATCCTACTCTCTCACCACCCCTACTACTCTCTCACCTTCTCCGTCCGGTCACCTCTCACCTCACCTCTCCCCTCTCCTCCTCTCTCTAAGTTCTTCTAAGTTCTCGGTTATCACCCTAGTGTCACCACAATCAACCATCATCATCTTCCATCCGGTTGTCACAAGAAGAACAAGGCGTGGGAACTTTCGCTTAACTTGGTTCGACAGAGAAAGAAGCTGCCATCAGTTATCACTACCTCCTTTCGTTATCAAAATCAAGGTTTCATCCTCTAAACCATAACTAGTTAAGATTACAAAGACTATACACATGTTTAAACAAACACATATGACTAACCCTTTTGATTTAACATTCAAGATCTTCATGAATCTTATAAACATATCAAACTTATTTAAGTCAGTAAGGAAGTTTTAAGAGTCTAAAATAAATAAAGTAAATCTTGATAATCAAAATTTATATAAAGAAAATTATCAACAAAAGGGTTAAAAATCTAGGTGCAACTTGTTAAATTCAGTTTATTATGTTATTGACTATGATTGTGGGAAAAAACATTGAAAATATGTTTAGCATATTAAGGAATATAGTTCTGCAAATTTTGATACCATTTCTATAAGTAAAATAATTTATATAAATTATCTAAGTATTTAAAAGAAAAATTCATACTGGAAGAACCAAACCTGAAAAATATGTGGAAACATTATATATTGGTTATTACAATTTATAAGACTTACAGAAAAAGTTTCGTGACCTAACTCAAGGATATGCTTAAGTTATGAATTTTTAAAGGTTCTGCTAACTAAAAATCTGGAAAAATACCTAAACTGTGAAATAAATTATGAAAAGTTTATAGATAATATGAAAACTAGAATAGAACAGCCTGTATGAAAATAGGAGTTTTTGGATATATTCTGATGTTTATACTGAATATTGGTAAAATAATAAAAATCATGAAAATTGACTCTGCTATGATTTGTGATATGAGAAAATTTTATAAAACTATAAAAGTTATGAAAAGTATTCTGACTAAATTTGAGAATTGTTAGAGGCCCGAAGATATTTTTAATAAATTATTCAAATAATATAAAAATTATAAAAAATAAACTGAAAATAATAGTAAAATGAAATTTTACTATATTATGTCTAATTTTAGGACCCACTTACTCTAAAAATTTCGTGATGTATACCTTAATATGATTTCTGAAATAAATTTTATAATTTGAGGTGCTAAAAATGTTAAAGAAAAGACATTTTTCTAAACTATAAATATTTTTGTTTATAGGTTATCATTTGGAGTAAGAGGTGAGATTCATAGCTCCATTTGATTTTTATAAACTTTTAGGGGAAAAAGCATACTGTTTTTATGAATTGATGCATTATTAAGATTTTTTGAGATATACTGTCATTTATGTTACGACCATTAATTCGGATGTGGAACCGTTAGATAATATTGGTAGCGCTACTTAGGAAACTATTTCCTTCACCAACAGGATGAGTGTTGTGATGCTATATTATCTGATTTATGAATTGTGTTATGACAGTTATGAATGATCTGATTATTAAGTAAGGTTTGGTTGTATCTGATGCATCAATAATATTTTGTTTAAGATAAACCTGTGAACTCACCAACTTTGTGTTGACTATTTTGAGTATGCTTTTTCAGGAATTCATCATGACTAACAGCTATATCCTATGAATTATGTAGCTGTTAGATCTTTATGTTGTAATAGGATTATGTTATTTCAAATTTTGACTATTATGATTTGATGTAATCCTAACTTTAATATTATCCTATGAATTATGTCACGTATGTTATGTTTATGCTGTTGTGCTATCTGTTAAAATCTGTAAATCAATGAGTTCTGAGCAAACAAGTCACACCCTAAGCATCTCACGCTTCCGCCGGGATGTGACAGTATTGATTCATTCAAAATTGTTTATGAGAGATGAGTGTAAATTGATGTTTGATACGTATATGTATCTTTGACCCAATCAAACAAAACCGTGAAGCTATGAAGGATTTTTTCATCATTTAGTTTGATTATTCTAAATGTATTTATTTTTTAATATAACATTTTGATTTGACATTCGAAATTGATTGTGTAGGAATTGGAACAGTGTACAGTTTTACTCAAATCAGTATGTCAACAGGTATGTCAACACGTATGGTACATATATGTACTTAAATTTGTATAAATTGTATGCATATAAAGATGCTTTCATACATGTATGAACTATGTTTGATGTGCATATAAAGATACTTTCATATATGATTTCATATATAAACTATGTTAAGTTTGTATATTTTTCCTGTGTATAAAGATGATTTCACACATGTATTGCATACGTTCGTGTTTCACAAAGGCCTCATGGTACATATATGTATTTAGACAAGTTTTAACAATTCCTTGTTATTAAATAGATCGTATGTATAAGGTGTTTATAAGACTATAATGTTTTTGCAGTATACCAATATTTGCCACTAAGAATTGGGGTGGAACAACATTGTACCATCTTGTTAGCCTAACACCTGGGCAACAAATATATAATGATGTGATTGATTGCTGGGCAAAAGTGTTAAACCATGATGAGAACGTTAGAAGCCCAAGCTCACCTTATCGTATATTCAGCGGGATTAATCCATTTGTAAGCATATTTCTTATTTTGAATAATCTGATACATATATGAACAACCTAACATAACTACTCTTACAATGTGAAAGAGCTATTTAATATTAAAGAATATGTCATCTAATAACCTGTCTGACATTGTTATATTATTTTTACAGCTTGGGTGGATAATTGATAGCACGATAGAAACTGATGAGGAACGTTTAACCCATTTTAAGTCAAATTTTGAAAACTTCTTAGAAGGAAATGATGGTGTTGTTGATTTGAAAAACTGTGACATTCTATTCTTTCCCATTTTAGAAAAGAATCATTTTTACTTGATATATTTTGAGTTTAAACACCCGGCCATTACCTTGATTGACAATATGTGTGATGATCAAAGTTTGATAAGATTAGAGGATGATTCTTCCTACAACAATAAAGGAACACCTTATAAAGTGGTAAGTTGTTTGATGCTGACATATTATATTTTATAATTACTACTTTGAAAAAAGATAAGATGAGATTTTGACATATCGTTTTCCTTTTAAATGACAGAAACACATTGTTGTTGCGTATTTGAGATCGTTGGGACATCCAAAATGGAGAGAAGTCGAAGCAGCAAAACCTGAGAAGTTAAAAATAAGCTGGACGACGACAAAGAACGGGGTCGATTGTGGTGTATTCGTAATGCGACATATGGACACGTTCATGGGAAGACATGTTAAGAATTGGGATTGTGGTTTTCCAAGTGAAGAAAACAAGATGAAGATAAAAATCAGGAATTTGCGGAAAAAATACGCTTATAAAATCCTTACATCAGGTGTTAATATCTATAAGGAGAAGGTGATGAAGGAATCTGAAGATTTAGATCAAGAATCAAAAAGGAAGATATGAAATGCTATGATAGTGTTTTAAGGGTGACTATAACCTAAATTGTTTTAATTAATTTTGTTCTTCGTAAATTTAAGAAGTATAATAGATTGGACTATGTTATCTAGAATCTTTTGAAATTTGACAAATTCTTGTTGAAGATGGTACATTATGTTGTTCAAGCTATGAATATGTTTGGTTGTTGTGTTATCTTAATTAATACTTAGTTCTCACTTTATACATGAGGATACAAGTGGTACACATATGAACTGTGATGTTACATATATATATATATATATATATATATATATATATATAATATATATATATATATATATATATATATCTAGATTCTAGATATATATATCTAGATAGATATATCTATCTATAGATCTCTAGATCTATCTATCATCTCTAGGAGACCCTCTCTATCTCTCTCTAGATCTCTCTCCTCATCTATCTCTCTAGATCTCTCAATATCTCCCTATCTCTCTCTCTCCTCTCTCTCCCTCTCTAACCTCTCTCTCTCTCTCATCTATCTCTATCTCTCTATCTAGAGAATCTCCCTCTGATCCTCTCATCTCTACTATCTCTCTCTCTCTCTCTCTCTCTAGATCTCTCTCTCCTCTATATCATCTATCTCTCTATATCTCTCTCTATCTATATCTCTATATTTCTCCTTTATATCCCCCCCTCACTATTTCTTTAATATAATCTTTGTTCTAAGTTTTCAGTTTTTCGAGAGAAGCACCATTGTATGCAAAAATTAAAAAATGAGATATTCAGTAATGTTACATATATGAACAAAGAAGTGTTGTGTTTTAACAAATGTCCAATATATATATACATACCATTCTTTATTGATAATTATTGACTTATATACGCCGAGTCTTCAATTAGTAGAAGTAGATGGTTCATATATGCACACATTCATTAATAATTATTACTTTATCATAAAATTTGTAAATTATAACCAATACATAAGAGGCTCGTATAAAATGTATGTAAATTTATAAGATGTGCATAGTTTTAAAAAAATAACATTGACTAACTTACAATTATTAATAAATCAAGAACAAATTAAAATACTATTATGGTTCATCCTCTTCGGAATGATCTTGATCTTTCCCATCATCACTATCATCTTCTATCGAATTGTAATCTGATGATTGATAGATGATTCGACATCTTCTTGTATAATTTCTTGACACTCCTTATCTGCTAATTTTAATTTATCAGGGCAATTGCGAGAGTCATGACCACGAACATATTTCCGACAAAAATTACAAAATCTTTTAGGCTTCTTTCTTTTGGACTTTGCCTTTTCACCAGGACCAATTAAACGCCTATTCCTCCCATAACCTTTGTTCCTTATTCCATTAGGTGGTTTGTAAAGTACTTTACTTGGTTGAGGTTGATGTAATACCTCTTCAAATACACCTTTTTTGTTGTAGGAGGGATCAATTGGAAACTCGTGAAAGATATCTGTCTTCAGCTGTTGAATATGCTGATCAAGCCATTTTAGCTTGTCTGTATTCAACCTCAACCTATCAACACATTGCTGCATGTTGTCCATCACACGAGCTCTAATTAAAGAATTTTCGGAACGGTCAACACAGTATCTATATTCCATACTAAACACCCGTTTCGGTAGCGCATCCTTCCGCCATCGTCCATGAATATATTGATTGGGAATTTTTTCAATCTTATGATGCCTGAATACACAAAACACATGTCTGCATAAATATCCAACACGCGTGAATGACATGCAATCACATGAAACTGAATTATCCGACGAATTAATGGAAACCTGCAAAAATTAAATATAAAAGGTTGAGAATGGAAATTGTTAGAAAACATATATTTTCTCACCAATTAAAATTATATAAATACACACAAAACAAACTGATGCGCATGTGAATGTTGATACAACTTAGATGCAGCCTAAAGTTTTGAACATCTACTTAGTTTAATATTGGTATATAATTATGTCAACACTGAAAATTTAGGGAATGTTAAAATAATAATTAAATGCACAACTATTGTGTAGAAAAATCAACAAAAAAATATCTTAAACTTGATTTGGTACATATAAATATGAAATATATATTTGAGATAATGTTAACTAATAAAATCAAAAGGAACACTTATATACCTTAAATTCATTAAGGACATCAGACCTATTGTCTTGATGTGCAATAATATAGTTTATAATTTCACCGTCTACCTCACGGTTTACAATGTAGCATAAAATCTGACACTTTTTGATATCCTTCTGCACCTCCAGGAAAATGTTCCGTGTGTATATCTCAGAAGCATGACGTTCTATTAGTAAACTTGTTAGGAAGTTAGGAACAGTAGTAGTGGTGTTGAATTCAAGAACACGCTGATTGTATCTTTGACCGTCTAGAGCATTGTCAAAACACAATAGGAACTGAACAAGGTTGTTTGATGGACTAGAATTAACCTTGAAATATGAGTTTGAGCTTTCACATCTCGAAGTTGTTTTCATCAAACAACACATTGGAATGTCCTTGAAATATCCAGGCACCCACTGTTCCCTTATTGAAAACATATCAGATAGCCATTTGTGATCTTGAAGTTCATACTTCTCCATTAATAACTTCCATCTAAACTCAAAGGTGGATGGATGTAGATAAACATTCCATACAAGCTTGTGTATGGATGCGTGGAGATTTGTGTTGTTCAGTAAATGACCTGAAACCTGAAAAAAAATACATTTATGTGTAGGTTGAAGAGAATCTGTAAGAATATAATAATAATTAAAGTTATCATTAAACCATCCAATAATATATTTAAACTGGTACATATATGTATGTAAATTTTCTGCATATTATAAGTATTGAACAATATTTTACACCTACTATGGTATTGAGTAACCATGATTCATAGCACACCTTGCACGGTAGCTTATTCGTGATATGCCACATACAAAGTCTGTGAATTGATTGGTCCAGGACATTATTAACTGCCTGTTTCATGGCAGCGTCTTGGTCTATTAAAACTAACAAAGGTTGTTTGTGGTTATGAGCATCCAAAAAACATCTGAGCATCCAAGTGTATGATTCAATCGCTTCATCGTACAACAGTGCCGCACCAAAAGTTACACAACTTTTATGATGATCAACCCCAGTAAATGGCATAAAAGTCATATTATACCTGCATAAAAAGATAAATGTTTAAAAAAATTTAATTTGTAAAAAAATTATAATTAAACGACATACTTATTCGTCTGGTATGTCGCGCCAAATGCTAAAACATCACGAAATGCATTATAATTTATCTTTGACACCTCATCTGCCCAAAACAAGTGACGAATTTCATCGCCAACAGCTAAAAAATTGAATGTGAAATTGTTTTGGCATAACACTCGTTGTTCCATCCTATCTATGAAGAACTGTCCGTCACTATCACCTATATAATTGGCTATATCCCTACTAAAATTCTTATAATCAGTCTTGGTCCCACGAACCATATGATGACCTCCCTTTAATGCAACTTGCAGCCTATGAGCTTTTGAAGGACCCACACTAGCCAAACGACATTTAGCAATGTACTCCTTGTCAACAAATTCTAACCTACGCTTCTTTTTTGTCAGGTCTATATTGTCCGATTCACCAACCCATGATTGTGAGTCTCGATAAACCCATAAACTTCAAATCCTTCGGTGCCTTCAATAGCTTTGAATTTTATACGAGCACGACAATCACAAACTTTAAAGTTTCTTCGACGGACACGAGACTTAGAATTAACATCCAATGTGTCATTTACCTTCCCATTAGGTATCCCAGCCTTGTTACACAAAATATATCTATGTGTAATGACACCATCCTTCTTTTTCAAATTACCCAGCCGAGTACTGAATCCGGACATCTCCGCGTACGACTCGTACATCCTTCTTGTGTCATCCCAGTTACGAAACCTAGATCCAACAACAGGCTTATGATCTACGGATACAATGGGAGTCCAGTACCTAGAACCATTAGGTGATTGGTATAGACTGTTGCGCATTGAACCTGCAAAAGACAACATATCAATCAAATTTGAAAAAATTGATTTAGCAATAGTAATAAATCTTTAAAAACAAACCTTAAAAATTACCTTCATTTTCAACTCCAGTCAAATATACGGCGTCATTAAAATTTTCGGAGGCTGGTTATCGTTTGAATGTATATCATCAGGGTTATCTGTTTCATCATAAATCATACAACACTTACCACACACATATTGGTACATATATGTATCTATCCTATGAAAACAATAAAAATGAACATACTTAACAGTAACAACCCATAATGTGTTCAAATATATACATGTTTACATAACGAATGACCAAAATTTTTAATAAAAAATAATATTACTGTAATTTAAATTCTATATTACAACACAATTTAAAAAATTTAATATTTCTAACATAAAAATTAAAGAAATGAAACTTCATATAACAAACATAAATCATACAGATAATACGTGAACGCAAGGAACATTCAAATTAACACAATAATTAATAAATTAATCACAGTGCAAACAACTGAAGAATTAATACAAACATATAACCATTATGCTCGTATGTACATATATGTAATGAACCGAAAAAACAAAGATCAATACAAAAAAAATAGAACGAATTTTCATGGGTACATATATGTAAATAACTGTAAAAATCATATAATACGTACCTTCATCTTCATCTTCTGCATCAACATGCATAATATCCTTATGTTTATCAGGACAAATTAACGATTCATCGAAAGTCGAAACTTGAATTGAACAATTACCATGTTCAATAATCGAAGAATCAATGGAATTAACTATTTCCTTGCTTGAATTAGAAAATCCCCATCAGAAGACAGAAATACCGAATTCATCACTTTCGATTACAAAAAAAAGGCAAAATGAACAATCCGATGTAAAAAGTAATCAACTTCGGATGATTTACGGTAAACAAATAAAAGATTCATACGAATCTTACATAAAATTGAAAAGAATCTGAAAGGAATAACTCATATAGAAACTGAAAATTTTTTTGAGAGAAATTAGGGATTAGTTATTGTCAATAAATATCTAATAAATCTTGTGAATAAGAAATTACTACTTTACCCTTTTAGCTAATTAATTTAAAATTATATTAGAAAAAATCTGATTGGTGGATGATAGTTTTTATGGTTTTCAATTATAATCTTAGTTTTCTTTGATCATATATATAGGGGAGGGTTCCAATGAAAACCTATTTTAAATGAAAACTAAAAAAACCACTTTTAACCCTTGATTTTTTTAATCTATGGCTAGTATTAATAATGGCATTGTTGTAATTACATGATGTTGAAATGATTTAATTAAAATTCTCAAGGTATTTTAGGAATAAAAAAGTAGTTGACTTTGAAAATACTAGATAATAACAATCTCCTAAAAATATGCATTCTCTCTCCTATTCACCCTTAATTAAGATTTTTTCAACATTTTTTTTGTACAATCAATAAATCATAAAGAAAAAAGTGATTTTTAAAAAAATAATACTAAAATTTTTTTATTTTATAACAGGAAAAAGAACTGATAGTTTTAATATGTAACGTTATATATGTTACGTATATTTCGGTTTGTCATTATATGAAATACTATGATACATATATATAACCTAATCAAACTTTATGTTCACCAAATCGAATCTCAAATCTTATGAGCATTAAACCCACGTTAATGATCTTGCTACATATATTCTTTACGTATATGTAACAATCAAAATATATATATCTCGAACGATAATTTGATTAAAATAACTAAATGTAACATTATATTACGTATATGTATCAATGTATATCGGATGATTGAAAAGTAAGAACATAACCACTTAGCATAACTGAGTTACATATACGTAACCATGGTAAACAACAATCAATTTTCATATGTAACATCTTGTTACTTATATGTAATAATGTGATATGTATATAAATCATTGTGTTATGTATACGTAAACACAATTTGAAAAGACCAGGAAAAAGAATTAAGATATCATATGTAATAACAGTGAAAATATGTTGCTTACGTATACGTATGAGTTACATCTATCTAAGAACTAAGAATGTAAAAACCAATAAGAAGAATTAAGATCTCATATGTGTTTAAAAATATGTAAGTCCAATATATTCTTCAAGTTCTTGCCCATGCTCTTTGTCTTCGCTCTCCATTATCTTCCAAGATACATGTATGTAACATAACTTACATGGCACATGTTTAGCATATTCCTCTCGATTGTGTTTATCAAAAGATTTGTAGGTTTAATCAAACTAGTAATGGTGGTTCTGGTGTTGTTCAAAGGCGACTGATGGTGTTTGAACGTGGTGTTCGAAGTACATGAACCACTGATGGAAGAAAATGGGTGGTGTCAGCGGTGTTTGAACGCATTGTGACTGGTAGACGACAACATAGTGGTTTATAGGGTGCCACACAAAGATGGAAAACGTGGTGGTATGCGATGTCGATGGTGGTATGAGATGACGATGATGGTATGTTGATGGTGATGATGGTAGAATGCCCTAATTAAAATCATGATGGTTTAATTCTTGGGAGGTGAGAGAAAGATAAGCATAAAAAATTTAATTATGGAGCTAATAAAGGAATTCAAAGAAATAAATAATTACCAAATAAAAGGTGTCAAATTACCTTATTAGCCTTTTAATAAAAAAGAAAAACTTTAAAAAGAAAAAATATGATTGGATGAGAGTGGTTTTTATGGTTTTCATTTATAAATGTGCTTTTCATTTGATCCCTCCTATATATAGATATATATATATATATAGATATATAGATATATATATATATATAAGATATATATATATATATATGATATATATATATATATATCTATGTATATATTATATGTATTATATCCTATTATATATATGTATATATATATGTATATATATATATAGGGGAGGGTTCAAATGAGAACTCATTTTTTTTGTGAGAACTCTAGGAACCAATATGAGCCACTCATTCTTGATCACATGCAAATCACATGTCATTTCCCCCTTTTTTTAAAACGTTCATAACTTTTTTTCACGACATCATTTTTTCAAAAAAATTTCACCATAAAATTTAGTATTTTTTTATCTTTCCAACGCCTACCATATTGATATACCTTTTTAAAAAAAAGTCCATACGTTGTTTACACATGTGTAAATCTGGTTATACACATGTGTAATACTGGATTTACACATGTGTAAATCCGGTATTACACATGTGTAAATAGAATTTCGTAAAAAAAACGAGATTTTTTTTATTTTTTATAAAATTTTTTAATTTTTTTATGAAAGAGGAAACAAGGGGAACATTTTTGTGTTTTATTTTTTCTATTTTTATGTTATTTTTCATTTTATAATTTTTTATTATGTATTTTTTTTATTTACTATTACCATTGAAAACTAGTGGTTGAGATTGGTTCCTAGAGTTCTCACAAAAAAAAGTGAGTTCTCATTTGAACCCTTCCCCATATATATATATATATATATATATATATATATATAGATATATTATAGATATATAGGATATATATATATATATATATATATATATATATATATCTACTATATCTATAATATATATATATATATATATATATATATATATATATATATATATATATAGGGACAGGATCTTTTCAGAACCCTTAAAGATCGTCAGAACCGCGAGAACTAATATCAACCATTGATTTATATATGATTAATTTATATTTATTTTATAATAAAAGGTTAAAAGGTAATTTACATAACCATTCCATAAATTTCTCTCCATCTATTTTAAATCACGATCTAAGCCCAATTTCTCTCCATCACACATTCTTCTCTCATAAAAATGTCTCTCTAAATCTAAGGTTACTGACATTGGAGACCACTCAAACAAAAAAGGAGTGGTGGCTTTGTGTAAATAATATAAATATCATGTTGGAAGTAAAGTGCATGGCCTGATTTTTTTGAGCGAGAAAAGCCTAAGGTTGAATAAATCTTTTTGAATGGCTTAACCTCAGCAATGTTTATGGCGATACTTACCTTTGCCAAAAACCATGGTGATTTATCTCCTTCAAAACCTTTGTCTAATGTTGGAATTTTATGATATATATGTTAGCTTGTTGCTTTCCCTCTTAAGTTTTAATTGTAAATCTCGATCTACATGTGTATTTTGACATATATTCTCGTTTTTTAATAGATTTTTAATGTATTTGATCATCAACTTTTATTAACTTATAGTCTAAAGTTTGAACTTGGATAATTGTTATGATAACACTATATTCCAATAAATTAATTGTATAGTTTAATGAATTTTATTCTTTTTGATGGAAATTAATTTTAATGGAGATTTAATTACGTTTTCATATACCAACGACATACTATTAATTTAAGATCCAATTTTGTTTTCAAATGGTGATCAAATGTTGATAACAGAACAGGATAGTACAAAACATCACACATGAATTTGTATATCTAATCAAATAATATTGTAAACAACTATAAAACAATTAAATTTACATATACACTTAATACATATAACTAACTAATTTACCTTAGTTAATTTACACATATGTGAAACAAAGTTAAACGTATGTAAATATTTAATTCATATATGTAAATAATTAATTTACGCTTATGTAAGCAAAGTTAAACAAACGTAACACTTAATTTACACATATAAATAACTATTTTACGCATATGTAAAACAAATTTAAACATATGTAACAGATCATTTACGTATACTTACAAAAATAATTTAAGTTACGTGACAAGTTTGTTATATTTTGTGATACAAGCCTTGTGAATATTGTTTCATCTTTTCATGTATATACATAAAATTTATAGAGATTGAGAGATGAATATAAGAGAGGAGAGGATAGAGAATCAATTAATTAATTAATAACTAATTGGAGAGAGAGAATAATTTAAATAGATTACTAATAACCCTTTTGTTTAAATTAGATACAATAAAGGACATATTAAATACATTTTGATATTGTTTAATCACAACCATTGATCAAAACAATCAATGTCTAATATTAGTTCTGCGAGTTCTCATTAAAAACAAGTTCTGAAAAGAACCTAACCTATATATATATATATATATATTATATATATATATATATATAATATATATATATATATATATATTATATATAATATATATGTGGTGTGTGTGTGTGGTGGTTGTGTGTGTGTGTGTGCGCGCGCGCGCGCGCGCACGTCTTAAATTTCACAAACAATCCTTCATTTATAATAAATGGCACAAACAATCCCTTTAATTACACTAGTAGTACTTGTAATTAAAAAGACAAATATGACCTTATATTTAACAAAAAAACTAACGTCAGTTAGTCTTAATACCTTAACTCGTTACAATATTAAACACAATACCTCACCCTGTTACAAAAAACCCTTAGTACCCAAATTTGTTATTTGTATAAACCACAGGGAGCATTTGCGTAATTAACTCTATATAATAATATTCACTTGGTCACTAAGTTAACCCGACCAATATCATTAAATTATGTTGATAATACTATATTACCAACGAATATTGATACTCAAATCTTAGAACCCAAATGAATCGATGATGACCACAACATAGAATACATGTCACCAAGAAATGAGTCATGATTTTCATGATCTCCTTCACCGGGAACAAACGCGACCTAATTAAACAATTTATGCCAAAATATAAATAATATATTAAAATTATTTTTTAGAATAACTGGGGTCAAGTCTTTTTAATTAGCTTTCTATAATTATGTTTATTCCTCTTAGATATCTAAAACATATAAAAGTTTATGATTTTTTTTACTTCCCGTACACCATGAAAGATTATAAACATAACTTGATATATGAGAAGGGGGTGAAGAAACCACGGGTGGTGAATGCGGATGAGTGTATTATTCAATTGAGGAACAAACCAGTGAAATTTGACCAGAAAAAGGCTGTGTATTGGGGCGAAGGGGAACGGGTGCCGTTTCTGTTTCTTGTGAAGGTGTTTGCTGAAATTTCGAAGGAGTCGGGTCGGATTTTGATCACTGAAATGGTTTGTAACTGTAGGAACCGTTCATATAAAATAAAATTTCAAACAATTTTATTGATATACTCAATACAAATGAATATAAATAATTGACTATCAATCACTTTTACAATGGTACATTTACAGAAATAGAAGAAACAGAAATGTAAAAGTTGATGATCGTGTTTAACACAGGGCCCTTAAAACAAATTCCGAGCCTCCCAAGAGAACTCGTTTTGTTTCTCAGGGTACAACAGTCGAAGCACTTTGTACTACCGGGATTGATCTAGAACTCGAACTTGTTTGAAGAAGAGAATTCAGAGAGATAGAGAACCTGTTTTGCTGCAGGTTTCGAGTTGTGTTGGTAAAGCTTTCTACTGAGCTACACTCAGTATTTATAGTGGAATTCGAACCATAACAGCCACCCAGCCATTACTCAGCCATTAATCCGAAATCGTAACTGCTCATTTAATTCGTAATTAACAGTTGTCAGTTTCAGTCAACGTTACGAAGTGCAAAGTGCGCCATCAAAGCGCCACATTGCGCCCACATGCCCACGCCGCACGCGCGCGTGTGCGAGTGCGAGTGCGAGTTAAGGGTGCTTCGCACCCTTCACGAATCCACTTAGTGTGACACCTTAGGAAATAATATAGATAAGAGGTTATAGAATATAAACCATTTTATATTCTTTCTTTCCTCCAATGTGGGATAATTTTCCACACTATTAATTCCTAATGTCATTAGCCACATTAATTTTCATTCAACACATTAACTTATTGATTAAATATTAATAACCATATTAATATTATCAATAAATTTCCAATAATCCCCCACATGAATGAAAATCACTTCTTAAAAAAATTCAACAGTCAAGTGTTGCAGGATAGGTAGGTCTTCCATTTGAACCTTCCTTTGTGATGTATACTTAGTCTCCTAGTGGTGTCTAGACACGATGTCTTTGAACAGACCCTGTTTTATGTAGACGACAATATACAATCACACAATACTCTTCCTGGTTTGATCAACCCCTCATTATCGTGTCTGTTAATGGTCATGGAACACTTTCCTAGTTCTGCGAGAGCTCTAGGATTTGCGCCTCCCCACAAATCCATTCGAAGCGACCCCACTTTTCTCTAACATAGGTGATTCGATGAATCATTAAAAGCATCATAGTCCCACGGATCATCTAACCTTAATATGCTTAACCTCACTTTAGTCACTTGTGCGGAGTACTCCCCTAGAGTGAATGGACTAGGAAGTTCGTCACTCCCTTTAAGTTTTAGGGTACTCCCCTATAGTGACTCTGTTGGTCATATGATTAAGTTGTCCTATTGAACCTAGATCTTGGGATCTCCATTCAACTAGGTTAGGTTTCCTTCATATTCCCTTTTCCATGGGCTTTAGTCACATTCCTCTTGACAACTTATAAACTAATTCTGTGCTTAAGCCTTTTGTTAACGGGACTGCAATGTTATCTTTTCACTTGACATGGTCACTCATGATAACACCCGTTGATATTAGTTGTCGTATTGTGTTATGTCTACCCCTGATGTGCCTTGATTTGCCATTGTACATTGAGCTTTTGGCTGTACCAATTGCCGACTCACTATCACAATGTATGCAAATAGCCGATAACGGCTTTGGCCATCTTGGAATGTCTTCCACAAATTGACGTAGCCATTCAGCCTCTTCTCCGGCTTTATCCAAAGCGATAAATTCCAATTCCATTGTGGATCTAGCTATAATGGTTTGCTTGGATGATCTCCAAGATATTACTGCTCCACCAAGTAAGAACACATACCCACTTGTTGATTTGGAATCTTTTATATCCGATATCCAGTTTGCATTAGTATACCCTTCAATCACAACTGGATATATAATACAATCCATAGTCTCTTGTGTATCTTATGTATCTAAGCACTCTCGTTATACTCTTCCAATGTTCTGAACTTGGATTACTAGTATATCTGCTTAGCCTACTCACCGCGTATGCTAAATCGGGTCTAGTACATGTCATTAGATACATTAAACTACCAATGATCCTTGAATACTCTAACTGAGCAACCCCATCGCCTCTATTTTTCTTTAGATGTTGGGTGGTATCAACAGGAGAACGTGCTACACGCGTGTCTCCCGAGTTGGTTTTTTCAAGAATCTTGTCCACATAATGAGCTTGACTTAACACAAGACCATCTTGGGTTCGAATAATTTCACTCCTAAAATTACATCCGCTAAACCCATATCTTTCATGTCAAATCTTCCTTTCAACATGTCCTTAGTAGATTTTATTATTTTATCATTACTCCCAATGATAAGCATATCATCTACATAAACACACAAAATTACATAACCTCCCGGTGTATCTTTCACATATACACATTTTTCACACTCATTTATTTTGAAACCGTTGTCAATCATGACACGATCAAACTTTTGGTGCCACTGTTTTGGAGCTTGCTTTAAGCCATACAATGACTTGACCAGTTTACATGCTTTACCCTCTTGACCATGGCAGAGAAACCCTCAGGTTGCTCCATGTAAATCTCTTCTTCTAAATCACCATTTAGAAATGCGGTTTTGACATCCATTTGATGTACTTCCAAATTTCTTAATGCCGCAATAGCAAGAACCAGTCTTATGGAGGTTATACGAGTCACAGGTGAGTAAGTATCAAAATAGTCTAGACCTTCCTTTTGTCTAAAACCTTTGACTACTAACCTTGCTTTGTATTTATCAATACTTCCATCGGCTTTCATCTTCTTTTTGAATATCTAACGATATCCAAGCGGTTTACAACCAAGAGGAAGATCTACTAGCTCCTAAGTATGGTTGTGAAGAATTGAATCAATCTCATTCTTGATTGCCTGTTTCTATTGAGGTCCTTCCAAAGACGATACCGCTTCACGGTAGGTATTAGGCTCACCCTCAACCATATAACTTACGAAGTCTGGACCAAATGATTTCTCAACCCTTGCCCTTTTACTTCGTCAAATTTCTCTTTCTTCAACCTCGGGTCGTTTATGTTGACTATCATGAACTATGTCATCAATTTATGTTGATGAACTTGCACCTCCATCATCAAACTGAGATGATGAAGATGCATGTGTTTGTCCTCGTATTGGAAACACATTTTCAAAATATGAAGCATTCCCCGGCCTTATCTCTATGATAGTGTTCTTTTGTACATCGGGATTCTTGGACTCATGTACAAGAAATCGATGTGCATTACTGTTTTGAGCATATCTAATGAATATGCAATCAACAGTTTTGGGTCCTAGTTTTTGAGCTTTAGGCGGTGGTACAATCACCTTAGCTAGACCCCCACACTTTGAGATAATTATATGATGGTTTTCTACTCATCCATAATTCATAAGGGATTACATCCCTTTTCTTTGGTGTTATTTTATTTAAAATATAATTGGCCGGGAGGATAGCTTCCCCCCATATGTCATGGCTCATCCCAGAGCTTATCAACATGGCATTCATCATCTCTTTTAAAGTACGGTTTTTCCGTTCCGCAATGCCATTTGATTGTGGTGAGTAAGGTGCCGTACATTCATGTATTATACCACTTTTTGCACATAAATCGGCAAACAGTGCAACATATTCACCACCTCTATCACTTCGCACAATTTTAATTTTCTTGTTTAGTTGATTCTCAACTTCATTTTTATACAAGATAAATTTTTCGATTGCCTCATCCTTACTTTTAAGTAAGTATACATAGCAATATCTAGTGCAATCGTCAATAAAGGTGATGAAATATTTGTTGCCACCTCTTGTTGGGTGTGATTTTAAATCACATATATCGGTGTGAATTAAACCAAGAGTTTCGGTTATTCTTTCAACCAGTTTAAATGATGATCTTGTAAGTTTTGCCTCAATGCATGTTTCACATTTAGAGTTTGTGTCAATATGGAATGTAGGTATGCATTTTAATTTATTAAACGACGAATAGAATTATAATTTACATGTCCTAGTCTACCATGCCAAACATTTAAAAACTCAAGCATATAAATAGAAGTAGTAGTCTTATTCATTTCACTTTTGACAACGGTTACATTCATCTTAAACATACCATTGAGGGCATAACCCTTTCCTACATACATTCCACGTTTAGTAAGGACAAACTTGTCCAACTCAAACACTAAACGAAAACCAAACTTATTAAGGAACCATCCCGAAACAAGATTCTTGCGAATCTCCGGGACATACAAGATGTTGCTCAAGGTGAATTCCTTCCCGGAAGTCATCTTCAAGATCACATTTCCTTCACCTTTGATGTCGGCCGTAGCTTTATTACCTATATAAAGCTTTTCATCACCCTTAACCTCTTTAAAAGTGCTAAAGAGGGTCTTGTCACCACACACATGACGGGTAGCTCCCGTATCAATGAACCATCCATGCGGATTGTCTCCCACGAGGTTGACTTCTTCCACTATTGCCGATAACTCGGTGATCATTGCCACTAACGGTTCACCGTCTTCATTAACCATATGCGCACGCTCACACTTTGGTTGTTTGCATTGATTAGCATGGTGCCCCGTCTCATTGCAATTGTAGCAAATACCTTGGAAAGGAGGAGGTGGAGGTTTCTTTTTCACAACTCCTTTCTTTGGTTCAAGGTTCACCTTTGGTTTCCCAATTGGCTTTTTCCCTTTACCTTTATAACCCCTTGACGATTGCCCATGTTCAACCATATTTTCCTTTGCCATCGGTTCCACACGGATGCCTTTTTGAGCCATTTTGTTGTCTTCTTTAATTCGAAGACAAACAATAAGTTTATCCACAGTCATCTCCTTTTGTTTGAGCTTAAGATAGTTCTTAAACTCTATCCAACTTGGAAGCAACTTTTCAATCATGGATGCAACTTGGAAGGTGTCATTGAGAGGCATCCCCTCAGCATGAATTTCATGAAGTATAACTTGTAACTCTTGAATTTGGCTAATCACAGTCTTGTCATCAACCATTTTAAAATTCAAGAACCGAGCCACAATGAATTTCTTGCTACCGGCATCCTCGGTTTTATACTTCTTGTCTAAAGACTCCCATAGTTCTTTGGCAGTCTTTATGTTGCAATACACATTATACAATGAATCACAAAGAACATTCAAAACGTAGTTGCGACAAAGAAATTCCGAATGCTTCCAAGCATCAATGGCACTCAAGGCTTGAGCATCATTCCCTTCTTTAGGTAGGGGAGCAGTTTTCTCCAAGAGTAACATGTTGATTTGGTGGCGGTGGTGTACCTTTTAGCGAATCGAATTGCGCCGGCTCATGAGGGGTTGGAGCTTGGGATTGGGGATGCTGCCATTATCAAGGCACTTGTAGAAGCTTGTGGTGCAAAAGAAGCACATATTAAAAAGCAGTATAAGGTGTGTAATGGTTGTAAAGATGGTGAACTTGCTTATTTGTTTTGTGTTTGTTTGTTATGTTAATGAAGAGCTAGCATTTGTTATGTTTTTATTGCAGGAACTTGGGGATTTGGGTCTTGTTGCCAAAGCGTGCAGATTGTCGCAACCTCTGATGCGTAAACCTTAACCTGGCGAAAGTTTTTGATACATTTCGGGTTATTGCCAAGGTTTGCTCTTTATATACTAACTTGGCATTTGAACTTGTTCTTGAACAAACTTACTCTTATGATTTGTCAACCATCTAACTTATGTTTGGGATCCTACTACATAAGAAAATATTAGGGGGTGTCTGAACTTTGATGTGCACTTTGGAAGTGATTATTTAATGTTCAGTAATCCAAATCAAATTACGTAATCAAACTTATATTAAGAGATGGTAGATGGATGTGATTTTATTGTTTGGAATTTCTAATATTCAGATGTTTGAGTGACTGACAATTTTGATTACTTAAGACTTTAGTGGCTTAAATAAACCAAACAGGACATTGTTGTGAAGAAGGGATAAACCTTTTTGTAATATTGGATAAAGTTATAAATACGGGTAATCAGGTGATTTTATTTTGGGGATATTATATACATAGGTCATCCAAGTATTTAAAAGTTTCACTAAGGTTACTCAAAAGTTATAACTCTTGAGGCCACCAGAGTATCAATGTGATTAGTTCTTCACCTGAAACTTCTAAGATTGCATAATTCTTTTAGATTTATTGTTATGTTTTTGTCACATCTATGAGTTTGTAAAATGAGAAAAAGCACACACCAATGAATCTACTCAAATTGTTATGACTATACATCTATAATTGATTATTATTATTAACTAGAAAATTCACACGCGCGTTGCAGCTTGCAGTTCATGCGTAGCGAAATGATAGTAATCTACAATTTGAAATATAAAGTAAGAACCTAAACTACAAACACGTACCGAGTAATATAAAGTTTAATAAGGTTCGTACTATAAACTACCAAGTACAACCGCACCAAGCTGATCATACCGTGCTATGTTTAAAACTTGTTTTTATACACGAATTTCCACATTAGACATGATTTCATGAGTCGAGCGAACACATAAATTCATAATCTTAAATTTTTAGTTATTAACCCAGCTAGATTCTAGATATAAAAATAGACAGCAATATTATGCCTACCAAAAAAAAGCATGACCAAAAATCCAACACCAATTGCCCATCTATTCCTTGCACTTGCCATTACCTCGGTGGATTTGGTGACGATCTACCATTACCTCGGTGGATTTGGTGACGATCTACCATTACCTCGGTGGATTTGGTGACGATCCACTTTATGCGCTATTAAGAAGATAGTTGCACTTTGTTTCCAGCCAACTAATACCCAAAAAGATATCTCACCAGGTAAGCAATAAAGCACCATCAAAATCATTGTCACAATTGTGCATCATGTGTGTCCAGAAATGTTCATCTTAGAAGATGATAACTTTACAGAGATCGATATCCTTGAAAGAGAAGTTATGTAATGAATGTTTAGAAATATAATCATATGCAATTTGGATTGATCAACTGCATAAGGTTATTAAGACACTGATCTTTTGTTTCTTCAATAAACAATACAGATACAATATGGAATATGTCTCCAAATATGAGGCTTTCAATGCATATATTTTGCCTAATTAAATAGAACTACACAGTTTGCTAAAATTTAATAATCATTACTAACCTATGATTTAGATATTCCTAAATTGCTTGATTTATTAAGAAAATTGACCACAAAAGTAAGCTCATGAATGATTTCATTCTTAACCATGAACAGCTCATGTAATATCAACCAAACACTAAGCAGGATAGATATATAAACCTTATTGGGGCTTACGTGATGAACTGAAGTGAAAAAATATCCAAATTTGTGATTTTCATCAAGTAATTGACCATATCTAAGATGGATGTCATGACTCTTGCACAAAACAGCCATTTGGAATGCCATGGGTAAATTCATACATTGATAGTTACCCCAAAATTTTAACTCGAACAAAAATGGTCTAAAATTTCACTTACCAAACATCTACTTTTAGCCACTCTATTCATCATAAACATCACACTCATAAGAACATAAGATTCCTGATATAGAGACGAACTAACCAACAAAAAATTCATCAATCGACAAAACACCACAGGGTATGCGATATCACAAACATCAACGCAAGAAGTTTGAATCACTTAAAAATAAAGCATACACAAAGGAACTGCATAAGAAATCAAAAATAGGTATACAAAATTGTTTCCCATAAGATGAATATACCTGATCCTTAACATTGAGATTAAGATTTGATGTGCGCCAATTGGTCCAAACGTAAAACGGATCATTGTCGAACCATAAATCCACGACGTACTCTTACTTCATCGCCGATAACCATACGTAAAGTAAAACATCGCCATCGTTTAAGCAGATGTCACACGCAACTGTTGGTAGGGGTTGCTTCGCAAGATTTCGCATGAAGACGACGGATGCTTGTGTTGTTGCACCAGAGATGGCAGAAAAGAGAAAAGGGGAAATGGATAGAAAGAATGCTTCTCTCTCTGCACGTGGATCTAAAGAAAAAGGATACACACGTCAAAGAAAAAGACATGCAACATCTCCCAATTACTGCCACGTATTTAAACAACATACCGCATTAAAACTTGTACAACAACCTTTAACCACGTGTACAATACTGTAGCTAACATTCACTCTTTATATAGAGAGTAATATTGTTTTTCTCTTTACCATTTTACAACTTTAGATGTTACAAAACCTTTAGACTTGGGGGCGTTTGGTTATTTTACAAAAGTTTTTTGTTCGGAAAGCATAAACAGGTGACCTCTAAAGTTTCTTTAATATTTAAATTATTAAAACTTTATGTTACATTCTTTTATATTTCTTAATTAATCAACTTTGTTGTAAGGCAATGAGCTTATATGATGCACAAAGTGGATCCAGCAAGAGGCCGACTAAACTCAAATGGGTCAATTATACGGTAAGCACTTAATTTATATTCGAAAATTGCACCTTTGGTTAAGTTTGTTAATAAGCTGATCATTTTAAAATATGATATTGTAGTGTCCGTGTTAGCCAGGAAGTACTAAATGTGGATACTATGTGCTAAAGTTTATGAAAGAAGTAGTTGATAAAGGGCTTGAAATACTTGTCAATAACAATATAAGTAAACCAATACATATATATATTTTACCAATTGTTGCTTTTTAATAGAGGTAACTTCATTTGGATTGTCCAAATTGACCTTGGTTTAAAAAATCGCTTAAGGTATACGCCTTTAGGCGAGATACGTTGAATTTTGTTTAATTTGATTGATTTGGTGATTAAGTAGTTAAATTTTGTATAATATATATGTGGGATTTGGAATTTTGGATGATTTTTTTTTAAAAATAGAGGTTGTTAGTTCATTTGAATGGTTCAAATTCACAAGTTTAATTGGGTGATATTGGTTTTTTCTTAGGTTGGAGGTAGAGCCGAATACAATGATACTGATTTGGATGCTATTCGGGAAGAGTGGTCGCGTTATGTTACAAACTTTATTTATGTTTAGGTCAGGTTACATTAGACAATGAACTTAGAATATTATGTATTTGCAAGTGATGTTGAAACAATTTAACACTTTTTGTTAGTATTTAATTAAATGAATTTTGATTTGCTGTTATTCGACAACTATTGATTTGTAATTTTATTTAAAAAAGCAGGTAAATTTATAATAAAAAAATATATTTTTAAAGCAGCTAAATTTATGACGCGCATTGCGTATCATTGGTAACGAGTCATAAAATTCACAAAGATGACGCGCGCACGCTCGTCATCTTTTTATTTATGACTACCACTTCCTTGACGCGCAATGCGCGTCATCTATTGCCCGTCATAATATGCGCGTCATCTTTCACGTGTCATAAATAGATGACGCGCGGATGCGTGTCATCTTTCATTTATGACTACCCCTTTCTTGACACGGATTTGCGCGTCATTTGACCGCAAAGATGACGCGCATCGCGCGTCATCTATTGCAGTTTTTCTAGCAGTGAACTTTCTAGAAATTCTAGAAATCTTTGAACCAACCTGTCAATCTCTTTAGAATTTGGTCAAAGCTTATATCGATTACTCATGTGAACTTGAGGCGTCACAGACACATGATTTGCGTAATTTTATTATGTTTGTATGTTTTTATTATAATTAATAATACATTGTTTCTTTTTATACCAATTGAAAACACATGTTAAAGCTATGGAGCAGCAAAAGAACAACGAAGGATATTGTTATTAAACCCGGCCCTGCTAGTGTGATACGAACGAGAAATTGGGGGTTCTATTATTATGTGTATCGTCTTGGTTTGACACATCTTTTCACAAAAGACATTGATGGCGAACTTGAAAAACCTTTCGAGCAACCTAACTTGCGAGATTACAACCGAGCAGATCTTTGTATAGTATGTGTTCACGTTCAAACGTTTAGAAACTTTGCTTATAGATTTTCTTATGGTAAGTCACTCATTAAACTTTTGGTTAAAAATAAGGAAACATGTTCTTTATGTGTGTCTCTCTTATAAGAAGAGAATGTTTGGATTTCTTCACAAAACAAATAGATTTTAGAATGCTTTTGAAAATGTTTTGGTTTCTAGTGAATGTAGTGCTCTAGGTAACAACATTCAGTGTAGGTTCCCTATGGTTTTCATACCTCTTTTGAATGAGGGGTTTGAATAACAGATAATTGCTATTTAAACCTTTGCATGTGTTTGATTAAGGTTTTAAATTAATAGAATCATATAACCCAAACGAAATACATCAATATCTGTTAAAACTTCGAAATTCAACATAACGGTTTGCATTATTGCATACAACTCATGACTTCAATAGTACTAGAAAACTTTTTATGTTTAGCTATAGATTATATTAACTATTATTAGTCCAATTTCAGAAGGAAACTAAATGGGTGATTTTAGTGATAATAACCGTACCTTTTCTTTTTTCTTGAGATACGTCTATTGAAGTGTATCAATTTATACATCTGAAGTTCAAGTTGGATTTATGTAGTTTGTTTATAGTTTGTTTCATTCAGTCTTATATTTCATGTTCCGGTCACATATCCGTTGTTCGCTAGGCAAAAGTTTTGAATAAATTACCAAAATGCATTACATACTATAAGTTGTACCATGTTCATTATATATTTTGATTTTGGTAAGTGTATATATACACAATTAATACTTGATATTATTTTCCTACTCTAATAAAATGGTATCTTGGGATGACATGTGTTAACACCACAATCATTCTCATTAAAATTTTCCTGTCTCTCTCTCCTATTAAATAATTCTCACCAAAATTTTTATGTCTCTCTCTTTTATTAAATAATTACCTTAATTACTAATATTATTATTTAACACATTTTTAAATTTAATAATTTAAGAAAGAGATCTATTTATTAATGTTATTTTAAAATAAATAAATTTTATAAAATAATAAATTTTTCTAAAGCATAAAACTTTTTTTAAAAATACAAAATATTTTAAAATGGTATTTTTAAAAAGTTAATTTTTAAAACCAAAAATAATTAAATTTAGGAGTTATAATAAAAAATTTTAAAAATGACATTTTTATAAGGTTTGTTTTAGAACAAAATGTTTAGTTTTTGGAAAAAAATTTAAAAACAAATTTTTGAAAAGTTGATATAACTGTTTTATTGCTTATAGTTATTTCTCATACATATTTTCAGTCATATCATATCTTAAACTATTATTTTTATAATTAATAAATTTTATTATATTAATATTTTTTATTCAATCTGTGTAACGTACGAGTTTATTAAAACTAGTCAAGATATTATTTCATTTGAAATATAACAAAAACCACTTAACCATGCCACAAGAATAATATTTAATACTAAGAAGATAAGTGATTTTAATTTCAAATCCTTCGTCACTATGAAATATAAAATTTCAAGGTCATTTTCATTCCTGATATGCAAATCTTTCCTTAAGGCATGAGAACACCATCTTGATTTGATTTGGGGTGGGCCACCAACGTAGCAGTGTTTTGTTAGAATTTCAGTATAATTGGATTATGGGGTGCAACACCTTTTGTGTTAGCCAAACGCCCTTTTTACGGCTCATAAGAGTCTTTACGGGCCGTAAGGCCTGTAAGATATCATATCAATCATTCAATATTTTAATGGGTCGTGACGCCCTTTACGGACAACATTTTCACGGCCTGTAATAGTCTTCACGACCCGTTTGGAGTATAGATAACGGCCCGTTAAGTTTATCACGGGCCGTAATGTTAGTCGGATTTTTTGAATTTTTTTTTGACACGATGTAATATTCCTCAATTACGGTGTAATTGTGTATTTATTATATTATTTGATACGATGTAATATTTCTCGATAATTATTTGAGTCGACGTAATATTCTTTGTGAAATACTATATAGATCGTCGGATTTTAATTCATTTCATATCGATAAATTCAATATTTGTTTATATTTTTAAGCGATTTAGTTTATTAACGATGTCAATTTGGGATAGCAATTATTTATTTGATTCCGATTCTAACTATTACCCCGTCGAGGGTTATAGTTATTACAGTGACGAGGGTGGTAACTATGCTGAACAGTACGACGATAATGTTGGAAGTTATAAAAAAACCTAAAATGTATCCCTATATATATCGTTAAATATAGAATATTATATCAAATCAAATAATTAATACACGTTTTACGAGAAATAATACGCCACTTCAAATAATTATAAAAAATGAATAATCACGAAAACCGATAAATAATTAATAAAAACCAAAAAAATACGTGGACAGCCTTCACGGCCCGTGAACAGTTTCACAAGCCGTGAGTTAATTCTTTCACGGACCGTGAAGTCTCTCACGGTTGTGCTTTACGGCCCGTGAGCGACTACACGGTCCTGATCGGTAAACACAAAATTTTAATTTGCCGCAGACCCTTCACGGCCCGTAAGAGTCTTCACGGGCCGTGAAGAAAAGTCAATGGGTGTTTATATAACACCTGATAGGGTGTTTATATATCCCACCCCTTGAATTATATAGTTGATTAATATAGTCAAAATATATATTAAACAAGTTAAGAGATGCAGAGTATATGCATGTTTTAAGTTTGTTGTGATTTTTTATATTAGAACCTTCTTAGGGTCGAAGCCCCTACATAATGAGGTTCCAAGGGGGCAGTGTGGTGAGGGCAGCGCCCTTGGTAGCGAGAAGTTGGAGTCGAGAATTTTATTTATGTAAAAATTGCTCTGTTAAAAACGCATCAAAAATAAATTTTCTCGAAGTTTTATATGTGAAACTTGGGGTAAAAGTGCACGTTTTAACCATGAAAACTGGCTTCGGTACTTTGCTCCATCCTTGCAAAAATACAAATTCTTGCAATTTGGTTTATACTTTTTCTTCTAGTTCAAAAAACAAAATTCATATATTGTTTATAAAAAATCTAAGTTTTATTCGATTGAATGTTAGGATTGTACCCAAAATTATTTCAATCTGAGAGTGTTTTTTTACGACTATCGGATCATGTATTTTGTTTACTTCAAATTCTCTACATGGTTTGTGTGTACCATCACGTCGTTGTTGCTTCATGAGAGGGTGTGGGAAGGGATTGTGAGCTTAGAGCATTCACATCAATTTTCTTATATTTATTTTTATAATTACACTAAAAATCATTATTTTTTTTCTTTACTTCTCAATTAAATAATATTTTTAATACTTTTATCATTAAATATTCTTATTTCTTCACTCACGATCACTTTCTAAAATGTTAAAAAAATTTATATATTAAACAATGATTCCCTAAATATATAAATAAACAGTAACTTTTTCATATATTTTACTCACAACCACTTACAACTATTTTTCAAAATACAAGTAACACACTAAAATAATGAATGCTCTTCTTAGTCATGATGGCTTGGTTTAATAAATTGACCACGGTAATTAATAATTATATATATAATCTGTATTTTTTAAAGTAAACCAAGAAATTGTTCAAAAAGAGCGGTATAGATACCCCTAAAAAAAGAATCCAAAATTTACATCACTTTATATCATTTTTCTTTATTTCAAAATACATACTCCTAACACCATGAATCCAAACAACCTCGTGAAGCAAAACAACAATGCCAACCGAGTAGGCTCACGAAATGATTCACCCCAACCATGGACGATCAAGGAGGAAGGTTGTGTTGAATGCTTAATCAGTGGTGTATGACAGTGTAAACTAAACTCCCATTTAGCCCTTGTAAATAGTCGTTAGACATGTCAGGTTGTGTTGAATGCTTAATCAGTGGTGTGCCAAACAAAGACTCCTGTAATTAAGGCACGTCTACCTACAACTCTCATACAATGATGCGTGTATTTTCAACATCAAATCCTACCCTCTTCTCTTATAATAAACGTGATAACTCCGTGAATGATAATATATTATATTATACTGTTACAGTCGTCATTATTTCTTCCAATGATATTTATAGACAGCTTGAAATGAATATCATAATCTTATTTTCACATTAAAAAATGATAGAAATTAAAACCGGTTAACCAATCAACCTCTACACCTATCCTAGGGAGTCGATAAAAGCCCAATTAAATCCAGTTCCTTTTCACAAATCAGAAATCAACCATACATCAACTCTCTCCTGTTTATTCATTTCCATCACTATGAATATGAAAGTAAAAAATTACTCTACTTATAGTAGTTAGTTAGATTTGAACCACAAGCTTCACTGCACCAAATGGCCACAACCGAAGCTAACACCATGGAGCCGGTACGTACTTTGGCCAACTTTCCTCCTTCGATTTGGGGTGATCGCTTCCTATCGTTCTCTCTTGACAATTCGGTAAGACCTCATATCGATTCTTATATAAATAGGGGTGGGAGGGGACGGTCAACCGACTCCAGGGTTTTTTTTTTTTTTTTTTTGTGTGTGTGTGTATTGAACGTTTTTCGATTGACATTGTGTTTTTTATGCCGACGCCTAGACCCAGATTTTTTAAAAAATGTTTATCCCACTTAATGTTAAATATAGTTCGTTTTGGTTAAGAAAAATAAGCTCATAAATAACCAGTTTTAGGTTTTTCTTGTCTAAAATCTCTAAGCCTATTTTCTAACTAAAAAGGCCAACTCATATTTCATTACTAAACTTCTATTATCTTTACAATTTCATGTATCATAAGTACCTTAAACAGTATTCGAAGAGACGATAGAACATTAAAACTAATAACGTCCGGTGAACGGAGAACTTAAAAAGTTTGGGTAGAGTGAAACCTATAATTCAGTTTCAGTAAGTTTAATTTCAAACCTTTTAAATTATTATGGAATGTGGATAATTTTATTTTCTTTATATCATAATAGAAGATAAATGCACAACAAGCTGCCCCATCAGCTCTTTTTAGATAATTTAATAGATAAGTTCAAACCTGTTATTGTATTTTTGTTTATGTGATTTAACACGACCCAATTTGAACCAAAGTTAACTCTAACATTGAGTTGAGATATATACGACTAATCGAGAATCGGAGAATCCAACCCCTGGATAAAAATTTCTTCGATCCACCTCTACACACAAACTCGTTGCGCAAATAGATGACACACTTGCAAAACATTAGTTGTTGTGTTGGTATTTGTTCTTAAGATTAAGAATGTTCGCATGTTTTTAATTTTCTAGCAATTGGAAGCATGTGGTAAAGCTATGGAGGAGCCGAAGGAACAAGTGAAAAGATTGATATTAGATCCTGTTATTGATTCGAACGAAAAATTGAGTTTGATTTATTGTGTGTATCGTCTTGGTTTGGCATATCTTTTCTCGAAAGATATTGAAGACCAACTTGATACACTTTTCAACCAACTTAACTTGCAAAGTTATCACGAAGCCGATCTCTATACGATATCTGTTCATTTTGAAATTTTCAGATCCTTTGGTTACAAATTTTCTTGTGGTAAGTCACTCAAAAACAAATATTATCTTGGAAATCAATAGGGCAAATCGATTGATGATCAAAATAAGGATGAATATAGAATGTGGTATATATCACTACAAGAAAAGAAAGTTTTTAGCGACTAATGTTTTCGGGACGAATAATTGTCTCTAGAGGTCTAAACTTCATCGTATGGTATAATTTCATAAATATTAAAATATATTTAATTGTTGAAATATTTTTAGCAACAAACCTTGTAGCAACTAAAGTTTGTCGCAATACATTAATCTATACCGACAACAGTTTTAGCAACAGAATATATGAGCTATTATGACGGAGGAATGACAACGAACTTATTGAGACTAAACCTATGGCGATGAAAAGTAGTCTCAATAGATTAAAAAATCATTGCTAAAAGCCATAAATCTTGTGGTGAATGAATATATGTTTAATTGTTCATATAGATAGATGTATGTATATATACTCATCGAACCAGTGGGTTCCATACGATATGTCTCTTAGACACACTCGATGCATTCTAATTATTTATATTATTAATTATCAACTTATTTGTGGATTATAAGTTGTATAAAAGTATTAGTAGGTTGTATCCACTTTTGTTTTTTTTTCTTTTTATAATTTTCTTACTTTTAAGTTTTAACCCAATACTTTTACATCGTTTACAACTTAATCCTTATATATTTTCACTTTTCACTTTGGTTCCCTATACTTTTAATCTTTTATAAAATTTTCGTTTTACGTTTCAGTTTAAAATTTACGAGTTAACACGCCACAACGTGCGCGTGTGGTTCAATGTTTTTACACCTACTTTTTTCCCCGTTGATGGTCCCTTTACAACACGCGAGTCTTAGATCAACTTATATTGTTTTTAATATTTTACATTTCACGTGCGGGGTTTAACGTTTATACATTTACTTTTCATTTGGTTTTATTTTTCTGGTTTTTATTTATTTTAATTAAGAGTATTTCTAGTGTTGGTGGTTGTTGTTTATGGTGTGAAATTTGTGCTATCTGGCACGATTTTACACCCCACCATCGCAACGCGGGACACTTAATACTAGTTAACACTAATTGCATTGCCCCGTCTAACTACAACAGTAAAACTTTGACCTTAAAAATAATTTACAATAATATGACTAGGATCCTTATTTATATCTATATTACTATATAAATCATCTCTTTGTTTTTCATTGTAATTTCACGATAATTTTTAAGAAACCTACCACAAGATTTAATGTGTAAGTTACAATCTATCAATGTATAAAAATGGTATCTTTCAAGTTTAACCTTTTTAAAGGCATGTAAACATTATAATTTCACTCATTTAAAAATGAAACCCTTTAACTTTTATATAATTTAAAAAATCTAAAATAAGATTAAATAATAAATAAATTAAAAGGTGAAATATGGTATTTAAAAAAAAAAAAATGAATCAATCAATAATTACAATTATAATGATAAGAATAAATGAGTTAAGTTTAATTTTTATAACTTTAGGGTCAATTCTTTTAAAAACAAACAAAAGGGTTTAATTTGTATTTTACCTATTAATATAAAGGTCTAAGTGAAAGATATCAAATCAAAATGATTTAATTTAAATTTTAACTATTAATATATGGGCCTAAGTGAAAAAGTCCACCTCGAGATCAGAAGTGGTGTTGCCAGGCGGGTAAATTTAATTTTAACAATAAAAGATACATAAAACATGTGTTACGTTTTGTCTTTTCTAATATAACGTTTTCATTAAGAAGTGTTTTTAACAAAATAATAATGCTATGCAACATGCATGTTAGGTTTTTATTGAGAAGTGCATTAAATTTATTGAAAACGAAACAAGATTTGCTATAAAACACTTTTTCATAAGAGATTGATATTTTAAAATACGACTTATATCTCTTCCTACAACTTTAAAGTGATTTTAAAAAAAGAAAATGGCTTGAATCATATTGGAAGAAACTCACTTAAAAGTAGATCGATCGTAAACCACTCAAAATTGATGAAGTAATGTTGTAATCCTAGATTTTCCCAAAACTAAAATATTTTAATCTAATATAAACTTATATGTTTATAATAAATTAATTTTAGGAAAACCTAAAAAACATAAAATAATGAAAAAACTAACATCAAATAATAAATAAATTAAAAAGTCAAACATGGTGTTTTTAAACTTATATATTTAAAATATTTTATTTGATTTTAAAAAATCTAAAATAACATCTAATAATAAATAAATCAATAAATAATAATAATTATAATTATGATAATATTATATAAATTAAATTTGATCTTATAACTTTAGGATGAAATAAATTTTAAAACAAACAAGAGGGGTTAATTTGTGTCTTACATATTAATATAAAAGATATGTTCAAATATAAAAGTTTTTAAAACTAAAAAGTATAAGATGTAATATTAATCATCAATCTCTTTAAAATAATGATTGAGATCAAAGTGTAGGAAAAAGTTGGTTAAATGGGTATTTTAAAAATAACCGTTTTGTTGACTTTTTACAAGTTCTTTTATTTTTTTAAATGTTAATAACTTTTATGTACAACAATATTTTTTATAAAAATTCAACCAGAAAAATAAGCGTTTATTTATATTTAAAACTAGATAGTATTGTTATATAAAATGATAATAAATTTTGTTAATGTTTTTAAGCTCATATCTTGTAATTTTATTTTTAGTGCAGCTTATTATGTCTTTTTTTAGTTATCATGTTTCTTGAATGCTATTGTATTTCTTTAAAATGATGAATTATAAAAAATATAATGATTAGATAATACTATTGTGTATCTCTAATATGTCAAACACAATAATAAATGAACAACTAATTAATTTAATACACTAAAACAATAACAAAATAATGCAATGTTTCATTGTGTTTTTTTATCGTCATTGTGTTATATTGAACTCATTGAGTTTTAAAATATACACTGATAAAATAATATAGTTGTGTACTTCTAATTGTAAAACACAATAATAGATAATAACAAGTTTATATAATCCAAAAAGACAATGACAAGAATAACACATTGTGTTATTTTCAACACTATGAGTTTTGAAAAATACATTAGTTTAAGTATTTTATTATGTACTTCTATTTATAAAACACAATGATAGATAATAAATTTATATAATCTACAGAAACAATGATAAAATTAACAAAAAATGATATAAAACATAAAACACAATAATAAATACGTATAACAATAGATGTAAAATATATGACACAATGAACAGATATTTGACACAATGAACGTATAAGACACAATGAGTTGACGTATTAGACACAATGACCAAAATGCCCTCCTTATTAAAATAATATAAGGATATGTGTCAAGCTCACAATCATTCTTACGCTTTTAATATTAAATACTTTTTTTTACTATAACCCCACCCCCATAAAGGCTTAAGTGAAAAGAAACCAAAATAAGAAGGTTTATTTTGTATTTTAACTATTAATATAATGGTCAAAGTGAAAAAAATCCACCATGGGAACGGGGGTGGTGTTCCAAGACAAGGTAAATTTGATTTTAAAAAAATAAAAAGCTACACAAAGCGTGTGTTGCGTTTTATTTTTTCTTACATATTTTTATGGTTGAGAAGTGCTTTTAACAAAATAAAAAGACTATGCAACGTGCATGGTAGGTTTTTGTTGAAAATTTTCAGTCTATGTTTTTTATTTAATTTTGTTGAAATCGTAAAGTTCCCCGTCGCGAAGTGCTGGTTCTTCCACGAGTACTTAATATAATAACATAATAAAACTATAATTTAGTTTAGCTTTCACCATATCTTGTAATAGTTCTTTGGCTATGTAGATGTATTCAATAAATTCAAGGATTTTAATTCGGGTGAATTCAAGGAAGACATTATTGCAGATGTGAGGGGGATGATAACTTTATATCAAAGTGCTCAATTAAGAATAAAAGGAGAATCTATACTGGATGAAGCCATTTCATTCATAGAATGGTCAAAGTGAAAAAAATCCACCATGGCAACGGGGGTGGTGTTCCAAGACAAGGTAAATTTGATTTTAAAAAAAAATAAAAAGCTACACAAAGCGTGTGTTGCGTTTTATTTTTTCTTACATATTTTTATGGTTGAGAAGTGCTTTTAACAAAATAAAAAGACTATGCAACGTGCATGGTAGGTTTTTGTTGAAAAATTTCAGTCTATGTTTTTCATTTAATTTTGTTGAAATCGTAAAGTTCCCCGTCGCGAAGTGCTGGTTCTTCCACGAGTACTTAATATAATAACATAATAAAACTATAATTTAGTTTAGCTTTCACCATATCTTGTAATAGTTCTTTGGCTATGTAGATGTATTCAATAAATTCAAGGATTTTAATTCGGGTGAATTCAAGGAAGACATTATTGCAGATGTGAGGGGGATGATAACTTTATATCAAAGTGCTCAATTAAGAATAAAAGGAGAATCTATACTGGATGAAGCCATTTCATTCATAGAAACTAAACTAAAAGCCATAGAAAAAACACTTCAAGGTACACTTGCTCAACAAGTGAAACATGTGTTGGAGAGACCTTATAACCGAGGGCATCTGATGGTAGAAGCAAGGCGGTATTTGCTCCATTATGAGGATGAAATATCGAGATATGAATCCCTATTAATTCTTGCAAAAGTTCATTTTAACTACTTGCAACTCATACAAAAGGAAGAACTTCGAATTGTTTCAAAGTAAGTTATAAAAATAGATAAATTATTAAACAAATAATAAGAGTTCTACTAAATATAGCCCTGTGCTCACACTTAACTGCGACATTATAAATGATAAAGAATTTATACATTTGAATTAGGTGGTGGAAAGATTTGGACTTAAAAGTAAAATTACCTTATGTAAGAGATAGAGTACCAGAGCTCTATGTATGGGTACTGGCATTATACTTGGAGCCCTTTTACTCTCAAGCCCGAATCATTACAACAAAAATCATACTATTTGTGTTGGTGTTAGATGACACGTATGATGCATATGCTACGATTGAGGAGACCCGACTTCTAACCGATGCAATAAATAGGTAATTGTTACTATATATATGCTTGTGTATCAAGTTGAGGTTTTTAGGCTCATTTATGGAGGCTAAACCTGTTGTTGATCAAATGATCATTTAGTATGATATTAACTGTATGTTGTTTGAATATTTAAGGTGGGACATTACTGCTACCTCGCAACTTCCTGAATACATTAGACCATTCTATGAAGCTATACTGAACGAGTATGTTGAATTCAACAAGCAACTACCTCAACATCAATCAACAAATCTCATAACTGAGGCTTCAAGAAAAGCTGTAAGATTGTGTATTATGCTTTGTTTATTCACACTCCAAAATACATACAACAAACACACACAAACACAAGTAATTCACTGCTTAACTCTCGTTCAACCAAAAAAAAATCACAAACTCTTAAATATGAAGAAAACCCAACGAAGACCGCTACTTCACTAAACCTAAGACTCCTTGTTTCATGTAAAACATGCATCCTAACCGATCCGTTACTCACTAAATACAGTAACAAACATGTGCTTAGATAAAACCTACTACTAACCTATACCCATTCGGACTGACCTAACCCAATGAAGATTTTTCCTAACATGCTTCGCTATAAAATCTTACTTACTTACACATTACGTAAGCTTTATGGTCTTAAGGTCATGGATTAAATTCATGAGAAACAGGCTCTTGCACAAAGTATAAGGTTATGTTCATTAGATCGTAAAGTGATCCAACACCTTCCAAGCCCTTGTAAAAGAAGAGCTAAGTCAAATATTGGGTACATTCTTTTCATATGTAAAATTATATTTATATTATTATTTTCTCTTCATTTATGTTATGAGTCTAGTTACAAGACTTAGCCAAAAGCTACCATCAAGAGGCTGAATGGAGACATAGTAAAGAGGTGCCATCATTTGAAGAGTATATGAAGGTTGGGTTATTTACATCTACACATGATGTCCTTTGTAAGTCTGCGTTGATCGGCATGGGCAAGATTGTCACGCAAGAGGCTGTTGCATGGTATGAAAGTAATCCAAAGATCAAAGTAGCTACAGAGCTAATCGGACGACTCACAGATGATGTCGTGAGTGTTGAGGTACTCAATTCACCTTATTTTGTACAACCGATTTGGTCATAAGTACAAAATTGCATATAGTGTTGTATAGTCTAATAACATCTCATGTTCATATGTAGTTTGGTGTTGTATAGTCTAATAACATCTCATGTTCATATGTAGTTCGAGCGTGAAAGGGCTCTATCAGTCACAAGTGTGGATGCATACAAGAAGACTTTTGGAGTGTCGGATTACGTAGCTGTGGAGGCACTCAAAAATGTTGTTGAAAATGCATGGAAAGATATAAACAAGGTGTGTCTAAAGCCAACAGAGGTCCCGATGGATCTACTTGCTCCGATTGTTAATCTTGCAAGAATGACAGACGTTGCATATAAGTATAATGACGGGTTTACTTTTCCAGAAAAAACACTTAAGGAATATATCACCCTCTTGTTCTGTGATTCAGTTTCCATATATTAGATTGTGTGTTAGTGGTCATTGATTTGAAAAGCATATCATGTTTTCATCTTCCTTTGTGTAATAACGAATAAAATTTCTTGCTGATATGGCCTATGGGTGCAGTAGAATATGTGATATAAAATCATATTAAAGATTATGTGTGTGACTGTTTATCAATCTTCAAATATTATAACCATGATCGAATGAAGTTACGAAGACCTATCCTATTTATCTCTAACACTTATCAAAATCTGTGGCTATAATGCTTTTTTTAGTTTTTTTATTCAATTAAATATGATAAACAAACCTAACAAAGGTACTTCTGGTTAAAAAATAAAATAGTGGATGAGTAAATCTTATATAAAATAGTGGATACGATTAAACATAACGTAAGAGCATGTTTGGTATTTAACTAAAAAATAAAGAACAAAAATTAAAAAGAAACAATCATATCTTAAAAGTATTAAATAGATAATATATCTTTTCTCTACAAATATTAGTTGACGACACAACTTTCTCACCACTTAGATTGGTAGCCTAATACTTTATAAAGATCAATCAAATTTAAAATTCCTTATAAATAGTTTGAGGGATCTTAAGATGTTGTATTGTAATTAAAAAAAACTAACTCACTTTATTTTTTTCATCAATTGTGAACGTAAAACTAAAGTTTTTAAAAACAAATAAAGTTGTATGAACTTAAAACTTTATAATAATTATCATAAGATATGACAGTTTTATACATAATGTATAATGAATGATCAAGTGAGATTTTAAGTGGTGAACATCATTGCATGAAACCTAGTACTCCAAGCTTGCAAAAGAGTACTCATAAATTGACAAAATAGTTACTGTAGCTAACAATCATCAATTATATAGATAAGTAATTGTCTTCCGAACAAACTACTGTTCAAGCCCAAGCTCACGTACTCACCGGTCCTTGTTTAATTATTTTACTTTTTGTTTATTTTATTACGTACTTTACATATACTTTTGTTTTTTTCTAATGGAATTAAAAAACCCAACTCACTCAATGTCTTTTCTTAACTATTGTAACCTTTTGTTATTTATTACATATAACTAACTTTACTAGTGTTTTTTCATATGAAATCGGAGGCCTTTTAAAACTATATTTTTAAAAGCTCTCATGTTTTGAAACACAAACACTAGTTGATTCATGATTCCTAAATCAGTTAATTCAAAGCAAATCCTAATTGATTCAATCATTTTATATTCTAATAAACTATAACAAGTAAAATGCTAAAACAAATAAACAATTAGCAATGTGCAAATCAAATAAAAAGAAGCATATACAAAACTAAAACAAATTTAAGACAATTATCAATTAACAACTTGTCTCTAGGACAAAAAAATAAAGAAAAACAATTAGCAATACATTAAGCAATTTTATCTTATTTAGGGAGAAAATCAATCAATAAGATAACCCGTTTAGCCTAGTATTTAATCGTGAGTCTGTTACTACACTAGATGGCCAGATGAAATCGAAGTTTAATGGCTTCTTAATTGCAACGAAATCAAAGAAGCAAATCGTGACTCCACCGGATGAAATTAGAGAAGCAAATGAACGTGGGGGGGGGGGGGGGTTCTTATTCGTGATTCCAATGAAGAAATTGAAGTTTTGCGTGGCTCGGTTCGCTCTGGGCAAGCAAAATCATAAGCAAATCATGGGTGCACGGTTGTTAATCTTAACCATTTGGCTTTGTTCGTCTCTTCCTTTCAACTCCCCCCACTCCAACCCCCAATCAGGAATTCACCAATAATCTGTGTTGAAGATCTACGACCTGCCGACCTAGGTTTCCTTCTTTCTTTCATTCATTCTGTTTTTTAATTTAGTTTATTTTGAGCTTAAATCGAGAATGAGCTATACAATAAAATTTATTATTTGGTGGCCTATTAGAATGAGTGGGCCTAAAGCTCTAGCTTATTTTTTTAAGCTGTTGAGACGCCCTTGATAGCATTTAAAATATAATATTTTGTGCACTTCTAGTATACCGTTTCCATGTTTTATTTATATATACATCTTGGCATAAATATTATTCAAAATTAAGCCAGGCTATCTAAAGATGTAAATTTTACTCGGAATCGAGTCAAATAAAATGTGACCTATTTTGTCTCTTTTATATATGCTTTCGTAATTTTTAACACTCATTTTTATAGTAACATAACTTTGTCTGGATTTGTAGATATACCATAACGATAACGATGTGCTCTATTCTATCTTCAAAACAAGCCATCACAATACCTAGCAACTAGATTTGTGAAATGTTGATGCTTTTTAGAGTATTTTTATTTTTGAATGATTTTTAACTAAAATATTTTGTATTGTTTTTTTACTACTTTATGTATTTATAAAACTTAGCAACTATTAAGTGTTTTATACTTTTATTTACTTTCAAATTTTCACATATACAGAATTCTCGTCATAACA
>CM046043.1:7840299-7997799 GCA_025215565.1 Flaveria ramosissima | reverse complement strand
CACATCCAAAAGTATTATTTTTTCAAAATAAATAATTATAACTATTAGTTAACAAATGATCTAAAATATACATTTTCTCAAAATATCATATTTTAGAAGTTTAAATTTAACATTTGAATATTACGTTATTGCTAAAATTAACTCAAAAACATTCTATTCCTCTAAATAATTTCCCTAAATAATCGCCCCACATTATTTTCAAATTTTATACAACTTTATTATCCTTCTATTCTAATAAAAGGGTAACTATTGAGTACACATGGCCCCACCATATTCACTCTCACAAAAATTTCCCGCTTCTCTCTCCTATTAAATAATTACCTTAATTATAAATAATAGTATTTAAGTCTTTTTTAGATTAAAAATGATTTTCTAATAAATTAAGAAATATATCTTTTTATTAATGTTATTTCTAAAGAAACAAATTTTTATAAAATAATTTTTTTCTAAATAATCAAACTTATTTAAAAATATGAAATATTTTAAATATAGTGTTTTTAAAAAGTATTTTTTTATAAACGAAAAATAATTAAAAATGAGAGTTATAATAAAGATATTTATAAAAATGACAATTTTTTTAAACAAAATGTTTAAATTTAAAAATTGATATCGTTATTTTATTACTTATAGTTTTTACTACTACGCAATTTAAATCATATCTTATCTTAAATATCGTTTTATAATTAAGTAAAATTTATATTTAATATTTTATTTATTCAACCCGTGTAACACACGGGTTTACTAAAGCTAGTATGTATATATACTAGGCTAAAGATCCGTGTAACACACATGTTCAATCTAAAAATATTGCTATTGTTTAAAAATGTTCGTAAGTTATAATGTTGTTGATAATACTTTGAATATCGAATTTTATGTATAATTTTTAACATTAATTACATCTAATATTAGTAGACTTTCTCTATTAATATTTATACGTCTAAATAGTATATAATATGGAATGAAATAAACTTATAAATAACAACTTTAAGTAATAAACAAATTAAATTGAATATGAAAAATAATATTTAAAATTCATGAACATTTGAAAATTTATTTGTATACAACATTTAATGTTTTGATTGTGATTTTTCCATCATTATCTAATATTAATAGTTTTAATCTCTGTCTATTTTTAACTTGAGATAATGCAACATAGAGCTGACCATGATCCCTGTTTAAAAACTAACCAACTTTGGATAGCGATTGTCATTTGCTCTTGTTTATTATCATTGTAAAACACACTACTAACGGGAACTATCTTTTTTTCAAATTTAAAAGAAATCATTTTGTTTGAAAGTGTCAAATTCAATCGTAGAATAAAAGTGTGATTTTCAATATTACTACGAGATACATCAAAACAATTTGTACATATCAAACGAATTACAATCAAACATAATAATAATATGACAGTACACATAAAAAGAAATAAATAAGTTTAAAAAAGCATGTAATACCTTTTCACAGGTGGATTTTTTAAGTAGATCACCTTTAAACCAAAAAAATGAAAGTAAATTAATATTAATCCAAAAACATAATTGTAAATAATGATAAGTTAAATCATAATCGCAGATGAAGAAACTCGAATATAACAAAAAACAAATACTTTTGTTGAAGAAAACTTGATGAAACCGAAGCCAAAATAAGAACGTTGATGAAGTCTGTCGAATGTGATATCATCAGACTTTATAAAGCTGGGATGGTTGAGAAATATTTTAAAATCATGTATGATTTTATTTCCAAAAAAACCCATGAATTCCTTCAAATTGGAGAGGAGCCAATGAAAAATCCCGTACATTTTGTCAAGATTTGACTATAAACCGAGTCTTTAATAGAAACATACAATCAAGGAATCGATTTCATAGATGAAGAAATCATAAATGATTTTTACAGTTTTTATCGATAAATCGTTTGGAAAAATAAGAAAATTTCGGGTATGATTTAATTTCCAAAAAAAGATCGATGTGCTCTAATTTAGGGTTAAATTTCCAAATTTTTCCTAAATATCTCTTGTATCAGAAATTGACTTTTAGTCAAATGAACCTAAACTAACACTAAGAATAAATACATATTTAGGCGGGAACTAAAAAAAGTAGAGGTTTAAGAAAATGCTACGTGACACTAAAGTTATTGGTTTATTAATAAGTATAGATACACGTATTTACATCCTTATTAAAATATATCTACAACTGAGTTCTTTGTTCTATACTATTGTTTTTTATTTGAGAATACTTTATTATAACGTTCAGCTTAATGAAAGGTTCTAAGTATTATTCATGTTTTATCATGTTCTTTTTCTATATTTTATACTAACATGATGTATGTCAGATTTTTAAAAATTATATTGAAGATAAATTCTTATCATTTTTTACCATGCTACTGACGTGGTTTAATTTTAAGCAATGATTTGCCATATGACAAATTTTTAACAAATAATTGCCACATGTCATCATCTCAACAATATGGTTTCAAAAAAATAAAAATGAGTTTATTAGAATCAACTCTTTAAAACCAATAATTTATGTGTACTTTGATTAAAAAATATTTGCAAAATTTGTAATAGTTTTAATATACTATACACTGACATTAGTATATTTAACAAACATTGATCGGTACCAAATTTGTGACCTTTCATATTTTAATATTTCTATACATTTATTTTTTATTATTTATAAAGTTAATCTGCATGTATAAATCTTTAACCAATCCATAGTTTTTACATTGAGTTTTAACAAACGTGCATGTTATCTAAGTAAATAAAATGACTAAATTATCACGTTTGTATTTACAAATATTTTACGTCATCCATAATTTGTTAAACATTTTAAGTCAAACAGTCAGATTGTTAATTAATATCATATTTTTTGGTTTTGCTTTCATTTCATGAAACTACAATGCAGGAAACGTTTTAAAATGATGATTTCTTAGGTTTCAAAGCTACTAGCTGAATAAGGTTCTTTTTATTTTTTTATAAATTTTGTATATGTATGTCTTAGAACTAGAGATTAAATCTCGCATTAATATTGGAAAATGCACTTTTATCTATAGAATTTCCTTGATACCCACTAACAAAAGGATACCATTTAAATTTCAAAGAAGATAATTCCCCATAGGTGTATGTTTTGTGATTACTATAAACAAAAGTCAGTGTCAGTTATTATCAAAAGTTTTTTTTGTTTTTGAAACAATCAATTTTTACACATAGACAACTGTATGTCACATTATCAAAAGTTACAAGTTGAGACTGATTAAAACTGATTATATTTGATGACAATGGTAAACTTTCAAGTGATCATATGTCGTATAGAAAATATTTTTAGAGATTTGTAAACATTTTGTGTTTTTTCCTATGTATTTAAATTTGTCATTTAATTTTAATTTTGTATATTTTTTATTTCTTACGTTCTTATACATTATAGACTTATATTTTCATGAATATTACATTTTAAATGTATTTAATGGCAAATTTATATTTTTCAACTCGTGTAACACACGGGTCGTTAGGCTAGTCATGTTATATAGTAAAAGGATGAAATCGATTGTAAAGTAGTGGAAGTGGTTATGCGATTAATAAGTTACGGTGGTGGCGAATGGTCCCTGGCCGACAGCACCGGAGATGTAATACCCATGTACCAGATGATTGTATTTATTTATTTATTTATCGTTTTCTTTGATATTTGTAATCACGGTACATATTCGTTGTTATTTTTAGGGAATTTTACAAAACTGGTCATAGTTATTTTCCGTTTTTTATTTCTTTTCTAATACGAGAATTTTGGTCTTTGTGGTGACCGGCAGTGGTGTGTCATTGATGCAACTTGGTATGGTTTTATGCATCTCGCTGTCATGCTAGAAGTTTAATAGTAGTTATTAATATTTACCATTATTATTTATTAAGAAAGAGATACGAGAAATTTAAAGTGAGAAAGTCTAATATTTCTAAGCGTGTCACATTAAGATCTTCATTTATTACACACACACACGATGAAATAAGATATAGTACGATGTAATATGATTTAATAGTTTGTAATATGAACCAATATGATATAATACGATATAATGTAATGTAATATGATATGACAATATGATGTAATCTTATGTAATGTTATCAATACATTGTGATAAAATATCTATACTAATAAACCTAAAATTTCTAGAAGACACAAGACATTTTTTTATATTGTTTACCTAGACTCCAATTAGGATTTGGATTCATGTTATTACTAGAATGGAAGTTAACAATTTAATAATACATTAAATGTTAATAATATTATTTATATACTTTTTAAATTATAAAGTATATTCTTTTGATAAATTAAAACATGTTTCTTCTTATTAAATACAAAATTTTATAAAATGATATTTTTAATACAATTGACTTTATAAAAAATGACGCTTAAAGAAAAGTATTTTTAGAAAAATTTGGAGTTTTTTAAAAAGTAAAGTTTTTTAACAAAAGTTTTTCAGAGATGAAAGCTTGAAAATGTTATTATTGTTTTATTAACATCAATAATTAATTATACATAACTTTAATCATGTTATAAAACATATTTTTATTTAAAAATAATAGTTCTTTAAGAAATAAATAAATATGATGTTTTAATACAGAGAACCCTTTTTAAATGAAGTTTAAAAAAGAACTAGTATTAAGCCCCCCGCGTTGCGGCGGGAGGCGTAAAACCATGTCAAGTAACACTAATGCCACACCACCGTCATTGACCACCAACACTAAAAAAATCATAAAAACGGAAAAAATAAATCGAATGAAAAGTAGACGAAAAAACGTTAAACCACACACGCACGTTATGACATGATAACTCGTAAAATTTAAACCGAGGCGTAAAACAAAAAATTTATAAAATATGAAAAGTATAGGGGACCAAAGTTGAAATTAAAAATTTATTGAGCCTAATTGTAAAAGATGTAAAAGTATTGGGTTAGAATAAAAAAAGTTAAAAATTAAAAAAATTAAAACAAATTGGGTAGAACCCATGGAGCATAAAGTACAACTTATAATGCATAAAAAACTTCCTAATTAGTATATATATAATTATAGAAAACTTCAAATGTTTGAAAAGCATTTTTTAAACAATTTTTTTAAAGAAGAAAGCTTAAAAAAATATTGATATTAATTTATTACTTAATATAGTTGATTATACGTACTTAATTAGAATAATATCTTTATAATTTCTAAATATTTATTACTAACTATTATTATAATATTTTAATTCAACCTATATAAAAATACGGGTTTTCTAAACTAGTATTTTCTAATAAACAAAAGAACTTTTACCACGTCTTTCTTAAACTTATTTTGCCACATGACACTATTATAGCAAGTCAATCATTTAACAATATTTTTAAATACTATTGATATTATAAATATATACTTTTTAAATTATAAAACAAATATTTTAACGTAAATTTTTTAAAAACAATTATTTTTTTGAAATATGAACTTATTTATTTTTTTCTAATAAATCAAAATAACTTTTGCCACATCTCATCATTTTAAACTTATTTTGTCGCATGTCACTATCATAACAAATTAATCATTTAATGATAATATTAAATTCTGATGATATTATTTATATACATTTCAAATTACAAAAAAGATGTTTTTGTAAATTAAAAATATATTATTTTTTATTAAAGAAACATAATTTATTTAAAAAAAATTTAAAACAAAGAAATTTTTTAGAAAAATGATATTGTTTAAAATAAATTTTTTTAAAATTATATATATATTGTGTAAAAAATAATTTTATTAAAAAAAGTTTTTAAAGAAGAGAGTTTAAAAAATATTGTTATTCTTTTATTACTTGAGATAGTTCATTATACATAATTTAAATAATATATTATCTTAAAAAAATTATAACTTTTAAATATTAATTTGTATCTGTTAATGTATTATTTTCATTTAACTTGTTTAGTGTAGTGGTTTCTAAACTAGTGATGTAATATAATGTAATACGATACAATAAGACATAATACGATGTAATAAATTGTAATATGGAAAAATATAATGTAATATTATATGATTATGTATGATACAATATGATATAATATGATGTAACCTTACATAATATAATACAATATGTTGTGATATAATTTATATCTATATCTATACTATTATATAAAGTATTTGATAAGTATACAAATGTAATTTTACTCAAATTTTAAGACACCTAAAACAACTTTTTAAGCACAATGTACATGTGTTTTATGCAATGGTTCCTAAATCACCCCTATTAAATAAACTTCTCCTAATTAATACACTATTTAATGCATATTGATTATTTAATTCATAAAATTAAGTATCATTTTATTTATTAAAATTTAAATAGAAATTTAATTTACATTTACTATTTATACTTTTATAACTAAATATTATTCAAATTAAGTATTATCTCATTTAAATAAATATGTATATAACTATTAAATATTTATACAGTTATAATAATAATAATAATAGTAATAATAATTATAATAATAATAATAATAATAATAATAATAATAATAATAGTTATTATTATTATTATTATTATTATTATTATTATTATTATTATTATTATTATTATTATTATTATTATTATTATTATTATTGTTATAATACTAATAATAATAATATCCATATATAATCAATGTTTATAGCAGGTCAATTGCATTACGATCTTCAAAAGAAACTCGATAACACCTGTCGTATTGCGCGAGTCAACCCACTAGTATTATTCAATATAAAACTTTTTACAACGGTAAAAAGTCGTTAGGTAGTGGGCCCCAAACCCAACGACCTTTTTGGTTCCCTCCGCAACGTTCCAATTTTAGTCTACAGCCACGGTGACAAAGTGCCGTTAAAACACGTCGCGTCGTGTGAATTTTTGGTGCCGGCGGTGGTGTCATGCACCGCCGCACCGCCGAGACACGCCGTGCCTCACTGTGTATGTGCCCCACCACCATTATAAATATGCACACCACGAGAGTCATTCACCAAGAAGCTCAGAGGTGCAAAGTAACCATTGATGCACCACCTTCAAGCTTCATAATAATCTCTACATTCTCCAATACACCTTAATCTCAATCTCCGATCAGAACCCCTATCTCCGGTGACTGGAGAATTCACCTTCCGAAAAATCTACCAAACGTGTTCCCTATGCTTCTTCACCGGTATCTGTATTCTTATCTCGTAATATGTATATATGATCTTCATCATTTTCTTAACGTATTTGCTAAACAATGGATTTGGTTGTGTTTTTGACAGAATAAATGATGGAAAATGAAACCACCAATGCAATGAGAATTTTGTAAGTTTTGATTTGACTTTAATCTGGTTATAGATCTTGCTAGCTGTTGATGTCAATTTAGGAACATTTTATTTATAATCGTTGTTGTTATGATTTACTCATGAAGATTGTGACTTTAAAATTGGGAGAAATGGAAGATCTAAAAATGATGTGCGACTTTGTGGGTGTCTCAGTTTATTTAAATTATTTTATTTGCTTTTCGTCATGGTGAACATAAATTCCTTTTTTGCTTATCTTCTTAGATATGAACACAATGTTATGGTTTAGGGTTTTTGTTTTTGAGTTCTTCATGTGTGATGTAAAATACAACTAACACCTAGATGTTCTTTGCGGTGTGAATTAAATTGTGTATTCAATTGTTCATATGAAGTGACTATATAGGTGTTAAGCACCAGTTATGTACAAATTGGATTATATCACACTTTTCTAGTATATGTTGATATTTCTCAACCCTTTTTTGTACATATATAGCATGGGACTTGCATTATAAGAGCTCATCAACAGGTACTATACGAGTCCACCGGTTCTGGTTTAAGGTGAGGGTGGCTTTGGAGTTATTTCTTGTTATATAAAACCGTAACAATGATGGTTATTTCTTGTTCTTTAAAACGATAACAATGATGGGTATCGTGTTTGCATACAGTTTGTTTCCAGAAAGAGAAGTCTCCAACTGCGGTCCCAAGTTCGTCTGCTATGGTTCGAGCAGCGGAGGTTCAGTACAGTCTTGGAACCGAGTTTCTTAGCTGTATAAAAATGATGCATAGATCACAAGTCAGCTCTAGTTTTTGTTTGGTAATTTCTCCGTCTTCAACTGCTTTCAATCAAACTCTTACTAATAAAAATAACCAACATGATACCAACCACCCCTTTTCCTGTGGTTTGTAGGGCCTTTCGCTTGAATTCTGCAAGTCATATATTCCAAAAAAGGATGCTACTTTTGTACATGATACCAACCACCCTTTTTCCATATGGTTCAGTACAGTTTCTAGAATTAATAAGACCATCCACATCATTTCTTTCCTCCCAACAAGTTAAATTCATACAAGATTTCCATATTATTTATGGTCAAAGGTCTCTGCATTGATCATGAGCTTTCCTATGATATGATGGGCTTCCTGCATGCTTGTATTACAAGTTAGTAGTGGGTATGATTGGTGAAACCCTAAGCATTGCTAATGAGATTAGAACCTGCAAGATCACACAACGAATGAAGCGTTTAAAACATGGGATAATTCCCTGAAATCATTCGAGTTTTAGGCATGAAGGTCGGTTTTTTACGTGACAAGATACATACACTTGCAACACTTGTGTTTGAATTGGAAGGCCCGTTGGATATCAAGCGGTATGTCGAGGCAAAAAACGCGCATAAACGTGTTGAGGATGAGATCAGAAAAGTTGCAGCAAAGCTTAAGGAGTTGAAGGAAGCTGCTAAAAAGTTTGAGGGGATCGCGGGTTGCTTGAAACTGAAGGTTGAGAAGTATGAACGTGAGTTGCAGGAAGAGGTTGATGCACTGTGGTTGGGTTGCCTCTGTCTATCAAAGAGTGTTAGCTATGTTCTTTGCTTATGAAGTTGGATAAATTTTAATTAAGTTCTAGACCATAAAATTTATCATGTGTTTTGCCTAATAAAATCACACAAAAGTGTTATTTAATCATTATATATATATTTTTTAATTCATTCTTCTAGAAAAACACGATAGTGATTAAGAAAATACAATAACTAACAAAAATAAACAATAAACTATATTAAAAATAAAATAATAAGTATATTTAATAAACTGGATAACGTAAAAAAATTATTATATTTTTATATAATGATATTGTTCTCGTTTTAACAATAAAAAATTATCGTTTTTATGATTATTTTTTATCAAAAAATAATATCATATATAAAAAAAATATAAATGTCTAGAAAAGTGTGAGAACTTAATACCTTTGATAGACAGAGCCAACCCTTTATAACATTTTTTTCTCTACAATTTGATATCAAACAATAATTGGTAAGAAAATTAATAGTTCAGATTTTTTTTCTTATATATTTTAAATTTATTACCTTTTTTATTTAAGAAAAAGCAACTTAGAAGAAAAAACCAAACAATTTTTTGTCCGGTATAATGTGGCTAACCCCCATCCCTTGTTTTAATTTTGAACTAAATCGTTTCTATTTGAATTTTGATCTAGAACGTCTTTTGTAAATAGTTACTTCATTTTTAAATGGTAATATCTTTTAATTTGTATGGTTACTATAAGTACAAGAAATAGTAGATTGAAAAAAAAATTATAATATATAATAATAAATCAAAATCTCTATAATTCAAATTTTATTTTATTATGATATTCATTTAGTTTTCACTTACGATTTGAACACATGTCCTCCCCATAATAAAGTTACATCTATAATCTATAACATATAATAAAGTAAAGTTTTTTTTACCACTTGTCATTCACTTAACCCATGTTTTTGCCACTTGTCATTTTTCTAGACATCTACATATTAATTTTTCTTTCAAAATGTATTATAGTATTTTAATACTCATACAAATTTATCTTTTTTATTAAAAATAAATTTTATTAATTGGTATGTTTATCTCTCTTATCTATTTTTTTAAATCAAACTTTTTTTATAATACATTTTATGAAGGAAATTAAAAGTAACATCTTTTATTTAAAATCTAAATAATAAAAAACTAAAGTTTTATATAATATGAAATTTTCTATAACATCATACATTTTTTAAACAATATATTTTAAATCATTTTGTTTTTTAAAGAAATTATAAACAGATGAAATATATATAAGATCTAATAAAGCAATGTCTCTTGTCACTTGTCATTCTTTTAATCTATATTTTTGCCACTTGTTTTTATTAGGTATCCACACATCAAATTTCCCTCAAAAAGGGTATTATAGTAATTTAAATACTCATACAAATTTCCCTCTTTTATTAAAAAAATATATTTTATTAATTGCTATGTTTCTCTCTCTTATCTATTTTTTTAAAACAAACTATCTTTTTCAAAATAGATTTTATGAAGGAAATTAAAAATAACATCTTTTAATTAAAATCTAAATAAAAAAAACTAAAGTTTTATATAATATGAAATTTTCTAAAACATTACACATTTTTTAAACAAAATATTTTAAATCATTTTGTTTTTTAAATAAATTATAAACCGGTGAAATATTTTAAAACAGACTTATTAAAACAACCAGAATAATTACAAATCATATTTTCTAAAAAACAAGATTTTTATAAGAAAAATATTTTTTTTATAAAAAATCTTAAAACAAATGTTTAAAAATAAAACTATTTACATAAGAGAGTTAAAAAATGGTATAATTGTTTTATTTCTTGAACTCTTACGTATATATAATTTTAATTATATTTTACTTTAAAATAATATACTTTAACTACTCATGTTTATTTTACATATATATTCTACATTAAAATTTAATCGGTTTATCTAATGAGTGAAACAAGTGTAAACCTCACTAGACTTACTTTCTTATTTTTTTATATTATTAATAATAATATTGAATACTAATAATATTACTCATACTATTTTAAATTAAAAATATATAATTTAATAAATTAAAAACCTATTTTTTATTAAAACCAACTTTTTAAAAACAAAAAAAATTATAAAATACAGAATACAACAAAATTTAAAAAAACATTTTTCTTAAAACAATATATTTATAATTCACATTTTTTATAAAATAAAGGTGTAAGAAAAATACATTATTGTTTATTTTACTTAATGTAACTATTTGTACATACTTATAATCATATTTTATCTTCAAGTATGATTTTATAATACAAAATTTTTTATTAATAATTATTTAATATTTTATATGTCCAATCCATGTATTACACGGGGACTAACCTAGTTTAGTGTATAAATATAGTTTTCTTAACAAATGCTAATTTACTATCGTGTTAATGAAATTAACTTTTATTCTAAAAATAAATAAATGTTTGATTAAAAAAAATTTAGTTAGCATTTTAACTTTTTTTAATTAGCGTTAATTTTATTAAAACTAAGAACTTAATTTCTAGCTTATCATTATTAAAATTAAATACTTTAAACACTGTATTTTTTAAAACAAATATTTTTTTAAAAATATCTATATTTACGAAAACAAACACAATTATAATGAGCGATTACTCACTATAAAATAACCTTTCAGCTCAAAATTACATTACCATTCCATTTTCTCAAATCTAAGTATGTTTAATGCCTCACAATCTTATATTCACAATTTCATTTTTTATACAATATTTATTATTTCAACCCATGTAATATACGAGTATCTAACCTAGTGTCCGATAAAAGAAAAGAAACGTCCTTGCATTTATAGAAAATATAATACCATAAATAAGCCTGTCATAAATTTCTTAGTGTTAATACTATAATTTAATTTTACAAGCTAATTGCATTTATTAGAATATCTTCGAATATTTGATCACGTTTAAATCATAAAGAGACAGCGATTTTTTTTCCCGATTGAATTGTCTAATTATCGCATAAGATTTTTTATGCAGAAGGTTTGATTTAAAATTTTAATATATTCCTTTAGTCTGACATATAATGATTTGATTAATTTATTCATGTTCAATCAATATATGTTTATACTACTAAAGCAATACTATATGCCATGTTGCATCTTCGTCGGTTATACATCCCGTACATTTGGTAACTCTAGGATCTGGTCCTAGTTATTTAGTAACTGATGAAACGGATAGAAAACATATTGGTGGACCTGATTAACATAATAGTTATCTTTCGAATTAAAGTCGTACATTTAATGTTCAGAAGAAAAAAAACCGATAAAAATCAAGGTTAAGCATCTGACTCATTAGATAACATCTCCTGATTTGATAGCCACATCATTGTTTGAAATAAATCAGATTACAAAATAGAAAGATGAAATCGATTCTAATGTAGTGTGGGTGGTTTCAAAGTTTGATTCACAGAAGTAATGTGTGACAAATTAATGTGTTACGACAGTGGCGAATAGTCCATGGCCAACGGTACCGGAGATGTAATACTCGTGTACTAGTTGATTTTATTTATTTGTTTATTTATCATTTTCTTTAATATTTGTAATACATATTCGTTGTTATTTCAAGAGAGTTTTATCATAATAGTCATAGTTCTTTTAACCAAAATGTCATGAATTTTTAGCTTACAAGTCCTTTGGTCATGGATGATCCTATCAATACCAACCGTTCGTTTTGCTTATTTTCAGTCGATAATTAATCTACTTAACACGTGAAGACGCTCGTTGGAGTGTCGTACAGGCTGGCTTAGCGTGTAACTTTAAACGTGGAGCGTTCTCGGTCCATCACTTGCGGAATTACCTGTTTTTATGTGCCGAAGGTCCCAGCTTAGTTGTTAGCCAGGAGGCTGAAATTGGGCGAATTGGATGGCTAGTATTGGTTGGATCATTCAGTGACTAGAGGACTTATAACCTGAATATTCATAAATTTTTATTCCGACTCGTAAGTCACTTTATAATCAATACATAAAATAACTTAGATTCAGTCCAGACAAGGACTCGTCTGAAGAGGAGGCCGACAGCTTTCAGTATAAAGTTGGTCAACTATGACCATTTCGGTCAAATTCTCGAATTTTATAGAGAAATATCTTCTATAATATTAAGAAAACTAAACAAAATTATTAGCAGTTTCATTTGAAATTTAAATGTCCATAATATGAATTAATTAATATTGAGTTCATATCAAAGGTAATATGGATATACTCTATTACTTTGGATGATACATGTAATTTTAATAATATTTTACTGAGTTAATTGTCGTTTTCCTCCTTATGGTTTGGTTATATTTGTCATTTTCATCCAAAAATGATTTTTCTTACATTTGGCTCCTTAAGGTTTGAGAAACATTTTCATTTTCATCCATTTATGTATTTAGTTATTTACCTATTTTTTTACTTATTACTAATTATACTTTAATAGATCATAAACTTTCCGGATAACTAGTTATTTACCTATTTTTTTATTGGATTGTACAGATCAGCATTTATGTATTTAGCTATTTATATCGAAATCCATATAATACATTATCTAGAGTTAAAAGTAGTGACTATTAAAATAATTAATCTTAAATAATAGCAGTAATTATTTTACAAACATAGCATAAAATGTTATAAACAGAAACTTTTTTAGAGATTTATGATTATGCACATTTTTTATTTAACATTTTCTATCTATTTAACCGGTGTTTAATACGAGTTTCTAAACTAATATATTTATATAGTTGGTTTCTTGCCTCTTTAAACAAATATGCAGTTGTTTACAGCATGAGGTGTTGAGTGTTTAACCTAATATTATAACTAATAAATGTAGGTTTGTTTTATTTTATTGCTTCTTATATTAGGATTTATTTTATTGATTTATAACATATTATGGTAATAGTTTAAATAAAATGAATTTCTAACCTAAAATTCAAAATGTATAAGAAAACATCTTAAGAATCAATCTTTTTAATCATTGATTAATATCAAATTACAAGAAAAAAAGTTGGTAGAAAAGTATTTTAGGTATAATCAATTTTATAATTTTTTTCCCTTATTTTTTCTAAACGACGTTACCTGTATATAAGACATTATTTTTTTTTTGGAAAAATCCATAAAAATGAGAATTTTCTTATTTTCAAAACGAGTATAGTATTTTTATATACTAAAAACTTTAGAAAATTACAATTTTAGCCAGTATATTTCTAATTATCATTGTGTTTTTCCTGCAGTTTATTATGTCTTTCCATTTGTTATTGTGTTTTTTAACACTTATGTTTTTTACAATAATAAATTACAATAAACATAGTAGTGAAATAACATTGTTGTTAACATAAATTGATATAAAAAATAAAACACAGTTATAAAATAACTCAAAGCTCTGATGAGAAAGCTATGCGATAAGCAAGAAGAGCATAAGGTTTTTGAATTAAATGACAACATGCTTATAAATATGCACACTGCAAGCATCATTCACCAAAAGCTCAAAGGTGCAAAGTAACGGTTGATGCACAATCTTCAAGCTCCATAATAATCTCTACATAAACGTGTTCCCTACGCATATATACTGGTATATGGATTCATATCTCGTTATATGTATATATGATCTTCATCAGTTTGTTAACATTTTTGCTAAAATTGAATTTACTTCCGATTAAACTTGTAAGTTTTGATTTGATTTTATGTCTGATTTGATTATTTTATTTGCTTTTCGTTATGGTGAACATAAATTCCTTATTTGCTTATCTTCTTAGATATGAACACAATGCTGCTGTGGTTTAGGGTTTTTGTTTTAGAGTTCTTCATGTGTGATGTGAATACAACTAACACCTAAATGGTTCTTACGGTGTGAATTTAAATTGTGTTCATAATTCAAATGTTCATATTAGATTATGGCAGTTATATGGGGTGACCTGCATTATGTAAAGATTAGATTATATCACACTTTTCTAGTATATATATATATATATATATATATATATATATATATATATATATATATATATATATATATATATATATATATATATATATACTAGCCTAACCACCCGCGTGTTACACGGGTTGAAAATTAAATATATAATGATCTGGTTTGGATGCATGTAAAAAATAATTATATAATGATATATAATGCATGTAAATATTATACGATATTGTTTAAATATAAATATTTAAAATCTTAATTTATAACTCAATTGGTCTCTGGCTGGATAACAATTCGATTAGTTGAACAATAATAATCTGGTTTGGATGCATGTAAAAAATAGTTATATAATGATATATAATGCATGTAAATATTATACGATATTGTTTAAATATAAATATTTAAAATCGTAATTTATAACTCAATATCTTAGATTGATTGTTATTATTAGAATTTAACTTTTAATATTCAAATAGTTAGTTTTAAAATTTTAAATTTTAACTAATTTAGTTAGTTATATTTTTATAAAATTCCTAATTGAATAGTAGACTAAATTTAAAATTTGAAGTTTCTAAATTATATTTCAATCATTAAATTTAAATTTCTTATTTAAGAATTTTGTTTAATTATACATTAATACTATTTAAATAACATCCACAACTTTCCTTCTATAACCATATATTACTCATATAATGTCATGTGGCAATTATATGACATTAAAATGCCATGTGGCAACACAATTGTTCAAATTGTGCCACATGGCTAAACCCTTTTCATCTATACTTATTAATAAAGGAATAACTTTAGTGCCACATGGCATTCTCTTAAGTCTTTATTTTTTTTAATTCCCGCCTAAATATGTATCTGTTCTTATTGTTAGTCTAGGTTCATTTGACTAAAAGTTAACTTATATAGAAGAGATATTTAAGAAAAAATTTAAAACTAACCTTAAATTAAAGCACATCTTTTTTTGGAAATTAAATCATACATGATATTTTTTTCTTTTTTCAAATAATTCATAAATGAAAACTGTACAAATCATTTATGGTTTTCTTCATCTATGAAATTGGTTCCTAGATTGTGTTTTTCCATTAAATACTCGATTTATATTCAAATCTTGACAAAAGTTGCGAAATTTTTTAATCGACTCATCTCCAGTTTGAAGGAATTCATAGGTATTTTTTATTGGAAATGAAATCATACTCGAGTTTACAATATTTCTCAACCATCCCAAGTTTACGACCCTCGCGATTTGTCTTTATAAAGTCTGATGATATCGTATTCGACAGACTTTATTTACGTTCTCATTTTGGCTTCGGTTTTATCAAGTTTTTCTTCAACAAAAGGTATTTATTTTTTGTTATATTTGAACTTTCATCATCTGCGATTATAATTAAACCTATCATTGTCTAAAATTGTGTTTTTGGATTAATATTATTTTACTTTAATTTTTTTAAAGGTGATCTACTTCAACATTCAATTTATAAAGATGTATTACATGCTTTTACTTTTTAAACTTCTTTATTTCTTTTCATGTGTACTGTCATATTATTATTATTATGTTTGATAGGAGTTCGTTTGATATGTACAAATTGTTTTGATGTATCTGGAAGTAATATTGAAAATCATATTTTTATTTCAGGGTTGGCTTTGACACATTCAAACAAAAGATTTTTTTTAAATTTCAAAGAAGTCAGTTACTGTTATCAGTGTGTTATGCAATGACAATAAAACAAGAGCCAATGATAAACGCTATCTAAAGTTGGTTTGTTTTTAAACATGGATAATGATTAGCTCTATGTTGTATTATCTCAAGTTAGAAGTAGATAGAGGTTGAAATTATTACTATTAGATAATAATAGAAAAATAACCAACAAAACACCAAATGTTGTATACAAATAAAATTTTGGATGTTTATGAATTTGAAATATTGTTTTTCATGTTCAATTTAATTTGTTTATTAGTTAAAGTTCTTATTTATAAATTTATTTCATTCGATATCATACACTATTTAGATGTATAAATATTAATAAAGAAAACATACTAATGTTAGATATAGTTAATGTTAAAAATTATACATAAAAATCGATATACAAAATATTATCAACAACATTATAACTTTCGCATCTTTTTAAACAACAATAATATTTTTTTATTGAACCCGTGCGTTACACGGGACTTTAGCCTAGTTTATTATATATAAAGATAAAGACTAGCTTTAGTAAACCCGTGTATTACACGGGTTGAATAAATAAAATATTAAATAAATTAAAGTTAATCATTATAAAACGATATACTAAGACATGATATGATTGAAATTAAATAAAATAACTATAAGTATTAAAACAATAATATGAACTTTTTATTTTATTTTTGTTTTTTTCAAAGATAAAGTAAACATTTTGTTTCAAATAACGTTTTGAAAAAAATTCATTTTAAAATTTTCCTTGCTATAACTTTCTGTTTTAACTATTTTTAAAAAAAAACTTTAAAAAACCATTTTAAAATATTACGTAAAATTAGTTTGATGTTTTAGAAAAAAAATTTTTATAAAAAAACTATTTCTACAGAAATAATATTGATAAAAGATCTCTTTATTAATTTATTAAAAAGAGATAATGTGGTACATAAATAATTATAATGTAAAAATAAATAAATGATATTATTAGTAATTAATGTGGTTATTTAATAAGAGAGAGAAGCGGGAAAAGTTTGATTAGAATTAATGTGGTACTAACATGTGGCACACACATTTACCCTTTTATTAGAGTAGTAATATATATATATATATATATATATATATATATATATATATATATATGTTGATATTCTTTAACCCTTTCTTAGACATAGCATGGAACTTACATTTTTTGAGCTCATCGTCAACAGGTACTAAACGAGCCCTCATGTCCAGGTTCGAGGTGGGGCTTGCTTTGGAGTTATTTCTCGTTATATAAAACCGTAAGAATGATGGTTATTTCTTGTTATTTAAAAGATTAAAATTTGATGGGTATCGGTTTTCCATACAGTTTACAGAAAGAGAAGTCTCCAACAAAAGGCGACTTCAAAACTCCGGTCCCAAGTTCATGTGCTATGGTTCGAGCAGTGGAGGTTCAGTACAGTCTTGGAACTGAGTTTCCTAGTCGTATTAAAACGACGCATAGATCACAAGTCAGCTCTGGTTTTTGGTTGGTAATTCATCTATCTTCAACTGCTTTTAATCAAACTCTTACTAATAAAAATAACTAACAGGATACCAACCATCCCTTTTCCCTATGGTTTGTAGGGCCTTCCGCTCCAAAAATTGCTAACGAGATTAAAACCTGCAAACTCACCACAACGAATGAAGCGTTTAAAACATGGGATAATTCCCTGAAATCATTCAAGCTTTTAGGCATGAAGGTTGGCTTTATATGTGACAAGATGCATAAACTTGAGAAGTATGAACGCGAGTTGCAGGAAGAGGTTGATGCACTGTGGTAGGGTTAGCTCTATCTATCAGAGTGTTAGCTTTCTTTGCTTATGAAGTTAGATAAATTGTAATCTCTAGACCATAAAACTTATGATCCATAAACTATAATTAGTGACTTAAGGTTGTTTGGTAGCCTATTAATGATTTATAATTAGTGACTTAGGGTTGTTTGGTAGCCTATTAATGATTTATCATAGATTTGCTAGTGTGATCAATACTGTAATTATATAAGCTCTTCTAGTTTTATTTATTAAAAAATCTTTGGATATTTGATTATGTTTCAAGTAAAGTATTCAATGGGTTTAAATCGGACTAATCCGAACTCAAACCGAAAAATATTATATTTTAAACTTTATTGATTAAAATCAGTTGTGTAATAGTCTAAATCTACTTGTAACCTAAACAAGAGCATAATACAACACTATGTTGATGCGTTAAAAAAGTGAAATCATTGTTATTTAAGTTGAAAATAAGAAAAATTATATTCGATTCTATTCGTATATTTTAGGAGTTTAAAAATTATCGTTTTTAATGTACGAGTAGGCAAAGGGGTGGAGTTGATGTTAGCACGAGATTGGTGTCCGTAACCAGCTCATGCTATATGGACACGTAGAGACACTACAACGTTCCTTGACGACCTCATCCTCCATCGATTGAAAGCTAGCTAACAAAGTTGTAATCCTTTACCGCCTATGGTCACTCATTTGTATCTTCTTACTCGGTAGCATGGAGATCCTTGATTTGAAGTAATATAATTGTTATACCGTTTTCTGTTCCATTGCTAAATATATTTTAAACATGATATAATGTTCGCATCCACGTCCTTACCTTGCATTTTTACAAGAGACTGTTTCAGTGACTCAAACATACGACCTCCAGGCCACATTATACTAACCTTACCAATACTTAAAGGTCAACCTCTTATTTTTTTTAAACGACCAATGAATACTCTAAGCCCGCTCACGCCTTATTTATAAACGCAAACAACGACACCACCACCAACCAACTTGATCATTAGCTATCAACCACCACCATGACCATCTCAACCTAATCTGACCACCAACTCTTCCATCCTCTCATGTTGTCTCCCTTCACTCATCACAAAGTAGCCAAAGCTGTCACAGCCTCCTTCATATAACTTCACCGCTTATTGAATTCACCATTGAAAACGAACAAACTCGATAGAAAAGCAAAGAAAGTACTGTAATGGTTATAACACAATGGTAGAGGTAGTACCAAGATCTAATGGTGCAGGAGGAGACAATTGTGTTGTGAAAGCATGAGATCCGAGCAGAGGCTGATGGTTAACATCAATAAAGGCATGCATTTTCAGATGTGCTAAAATTTAAGCAACCTGATAAACCAACTACATGTGAAGTATTACATTGAATGATAATGATTAATACGTTAGTTACACGCAATAGTAATCTAAGTATAATTACTCTTATTTCTAGAAGGGAATTAGAAACTTACAGGATCATGTAGTAAGCGACAAAATATAAAAGTCAAGAGGTGTGGACTACCTCAATAATCAATACCTAACCAAAAGAGCACGATGGACAAAGTTGGCGGGTTCCTACTACCTTTTTTCCCGGACTTCACGAAAAATGTCTTTAAAACATTTCAAAAATCTGTAAGATAATATCACAGAAGTTAAAACAAATTCATGGAAAATGTTCAACTTCAACTACCAGCAGTTTAAGATGCACGTCATTAAGGATCATAACGCTGTGCAGAGACTTACATTAATGGGCATTTCAGCAATCACAAGGCTGCTGCTTTCCTCGATGCTTTTAAGAGTCACCGCTTCACCCCCAACCACCATATTGATGACAATCCCGTCTACATTTATGTTTTAGAGTTATGTCAAAAGCAAGACATTATGATAGAATTAGAAAGTTGAATGTATTATGTAGGTGTAGGTATAACCTGCAGCCAAACAAGTTGTCGTTCGCCTTGTGTATGTTTCCTGAATTAAAGTGTGGTAGGGGATGAGATATAGAGAACAAAAAGTGCACATTCAAAGAAAGGAAATAAATGCTCATACAAAAATTGAAATATATGATACCAACATCCATCTTACACATAGTTTGTTTCGATCTCATTTACTAGACCCATCCATTTTGCCACCTCTACCCAGAGATAACAAACCAAATATCATTTTAAGGATTTTCCCACACCAAATGCATAAATCAAACATCAGTTTTCATGTAATCATGCCTGTTCTATTTCAGCCTAAAATCAAACCCATACCCACAGTGATTCCTAAACAGAGGGAAAATGTCACCTTAAATTACAATGACGTGGATCACCGGTCTAAGGTAGCAGAGACAATATTTTCGTCTTTGCTATTGCATATTATTGGGGACGCTCAAATAGGACAGAAGTTATTGTAATAAGTGGGGAATCTATTTTTGTCAATATACATATTTTATTCATTTTAACTATCACATTGCATTAGTATTGTTATTACCATAATTTAATTAGGTTTTTCAATATCTAAACAAAGTTATGTGAATCCCAAGTGCTATTGGCTGAAATAGAATTAAGAGTTCTGTTTTAAATTGGGAAAAACATCCACCTTGACATGAGATGTATCAGGCCATCTTGGTTGTGATGTTAACTTCTTAAACAAATTCCATACTCAAAATATGATTCATGATTTCATACTTTTAGGTATTCAAGGAGATTAAACTTTCAGATAATCAAATTAAACTTCATAGTAACAGAAGATTCATACAATACAGAAAACTAAAGGAAGAAAGACCAGATGCAAATGATTAACATCTATTATGCATGACAACTTTCAGAAGGCATGATTGGTGAAAATAAACTAGTGCTTATAAACTTCACACACAAATTACCATAGTATATCATAATGCAATATATTCTCCAAACTGATAATTAGTATATGAGGGCAAGTCGAGAATACCTTTTTTGTCGGCAATTCATAATTTATCAAAACTGTTGAACTTATGGGAGACTCTCCAGAAGCAAGAAGTGGAAGACAAGCATCAGTTGCAACAATCATATGAGACTTCTCTTCTTCCTTTTCACATTCTTCATTTCCAGATTTAACAGCAGCATTTCGGTTCCAATTAATTGTTGCATGACGAAATTTATCCAAAATCAGCGCACGTTCTGCTTCCGTAAGGTCACTGTACTGAGAAACATATTAATAAAACACTGATAGAATGTTAATTATTGGTCGTGTATGGACTAGGAAACAGTCTAACATCAGTTCAACTACACATAACTCTAAATACGTGACATCCGTAAATAGTTCTACTATTTTAAGAACTAGGGTTCATCAAGATCACAGGATTAGGCAAAGTACCAGTGGTGTGACCGAAATGTAGGAAATGCTAGACACTGCAGAGCAAACAGCATCAAGCTCATCACGCGTGCTACAACAAACCACCATCGGCAGCCCAGAACGACGGCCTGCAATTCTTATTAGGTCCACCAAACTCTCCTGCCAAATTTCCAGTTAACTCTAATTAATCATTCACTCAAATCAAAGGTTCAACAACAATCTCTAAAATCCTATTTTCAACAATTACATATGTAGCTTCAACTTTCCATCTCAAATAAGATGATTCACCATACATTTGATTCATACAACAAGTTTCCCCTTGTTTGAGTACCTTTGAACCAACAAAATCGATTCAATTGGCATAAATTTGGATTATCATTTGGTCAAATTCAATGATGAGTACTCGACAATCAGAAATGAATCATCTGCAGATATCAATTGATGATAAACCTAAATTTAAATAGAGCAAGAGACGAACCATCTTATACTGGATTCTATCAACGGCGAGATAGAAATGGCGTTGGGGACTGCAAAATACAAGCAACAATTCATCAAATTACTGTGTAAAACATAGTTGTTTGCAATTAACGGATGAATCACATTGAAAACAAACAGATTTCTATACCTTGTAGCGGTGGCATCTGGAGAAAGAAGTGAAGGTGCTTCCGATGCCTCCATCTCCGGCGTGAAGAAACCCTAAGAATCCTTCTGTTGGTAGATTATGGTGTTTTGTAGCTTCTTTGTGGCTATTGTCTGATTAACAGCTTCTTGTAACGGCGACTGAAGCTTCCGTCGAGTATCGTGAGTTGTATACGAGAGAATGATTTACAGGAGCCGTGATCGTATATACCCCTGAAAGTGGCATCTAAAACGAGTAACGTACTCGATCATTTTCATTACTCAAATACGGAACTTTAACGTTTCCGGATAAAAACTCGTATGGTAGTTCGTCTCCACCGGTCCTGAACCTGAGACACCCATAAAATAAAACTCACATTATGTAAAAAAATTATCTGGCCCAAACTGAAATTTTTTTTTTCGGCTCTAGTGATACTTAAATCCAAGACCTTCTATATATTAAGAATTTTAGGGTATTGAGGTATCTTATTTTTAATCACTTGATCTAAGTATCATTGGTGTATCTAAAACGTATGTTTACGGTTCTAAATGAGCCAAGCTGGATCATGAGTTATTCAAGATTGTCACGCTGGCAACTTGTATTGAGCTAAGCTTAACGAGTTGGATCATGTGTTCTAGCTTATATTATGACTTGCTTAATAAACAAGCTTAAGCTTAAGTTTTAAAATTCAGATTTAAATAAGCTCGTGAGTCTGAACGAGACTTTTATTGCTATAGATAATCCATGATGATGAATAGAAATTTACTATCATTGAGTATAAATTGTTTTGAATATGTTAGTGTGCTTTGTTGGTCATTAACATACATTCAAATGTCTTACACATGTAGCCTTGTATATTGGTGAATTATTTGAAATGAGTATTTATATAATTACACCTCTTACGTGAACATTTACAAATCAATAAGATTCTTTCACAAGTCATATCCATGTTCAAGTGACCTATATACATATTTAATAAATTAATTAAGAAGAAACCAGTCAAAAAATTATACCTAATTAATTTTTTGGTATCATAATCTATATCAATAGTAGTTATTGTTGTGGTACCGTAACGAACTAAACTTATTATGAGCGAAAGATATTGTTGTCGGTATAGGTATTACCGGAATCAGTATGATATTCTTTTTATAATTTCTAATGAGTTGAACCAATAATGACCAACGCGTTGCGCAGGAAAAAAGGATCAAACTCCCGCCACGTAGCGTGAGGGGAAAGCCTAGTTTATACAGTTTTTATTTAACAAATTAAAGATATTTTTGTATATAATAGTTATTTCTGTGTATAAAATTATGATAAATAAAATGATTTATATAATTCTATATATGAAAACGAGAGGGAAATTGTTGCCTGTTATGCCACCTCTTTTTGGATAAAAGTTATATAAAAAATATGGATAAAAATAAACACCCCACAACTATAATTATGTTGCCCAGAAAATGAGCGTCAAGAAACAACAAAGTAAAAGATATAATATTTTGACCCAACTCAGTCTAACTATTAAATTAATATATAAGGTAATTGCATGATTTCGACCCAATTATATATAGGAACTTTAGCCTTTTAGGTTTTTCATTCACCATTTTTTCATACCATAACCATACACAATGCTTTTTATTGATAACAAAACTACTGATAGAGGTTTAAGAAGACTGAGATGTAAGTAAACCTTATATCTATCACAAAGAATAGAAAAACTGCTTTCAGCAAGACCCTTAGCTACATTGTACGCACCAATATCAAGACACATAATAAGAAGATAACACAATACTGAACCTTGCAATCAATATACTGAATATACCACAAGAATCACATATTGGCAATACATGAACAAATAACAAATAAACAAAGACACATAATGGTTAACAATATACAAGAATTAATGGCGGACGACTATACAAAAGTCAACAAGAAGCACAAGATGAACAATTATATATTATGATCAAGAAGGAGCAAACGATGATTAATCAATATACAAGGATCAATACTAGGACGCTATATGAATGTCAACAAGAATCACAAGATGAATGATAATATACATTTATCAAATGAAAGTATATAGTGACATTAAGCTATTGACAACTGACAATAGACAACCAACACTAACATGTAGGTCTACTAGAGAACTTCACTTCTAAATCCTCCTCTACCGTTATCATGGATCATGTTCTCAGAAAGATACAAGTCTAACAATTTTCTTTTCTTTTCCTCTTAAGTCAGTGTCGTCATCTGTCTCCTTTTAACATGTCCTAACCATTTTTAATCTCCTCTCCTCTGTATTATTACTTATGCTTACCATTTTAAGAACTAACATGTAGTTGTATTACGGAATTATATTCTGAAATAGTATAGTTTGCTTCTTTTAAGCTTAATCAACTAGGCAACACAAATATTACTTTTTTCAAAAACTAAAGACGGTGAATGGTTTATTTTTAAATTTATTAGTCATTTACAATTAATAATAAATTAATATAATACTTACTATCAAAGAGAATAAGTGCTTCCTGGAGGTGTAGAGCGACTCGTCAAGAGGGGTGCGGAGAGTGTAATGCAAATGTGGGGGGTTTCGAATCCTACGTCGTGCATCCCTTGACGCAGTTAGCGCTAGTTCCGCTCGTTTAGTCTTCAACGAACATAGTCGTGGTTTTTTCCTTTGTACGTTTGATTTTCTTATTATTTACCGAAACCGATTTACCTAGAAACCTCTTCCATTCAATAGGTTTGAAACTAGTTTGTAACCGTATAGAAACCTTACAAATGGGTAATATCCCGGCCCATAGTCATTCTAAAGCCCATTTTAGGCCCGGTTCTAAATCTTAAGATGGGACCGCAAGCGGCCCAATTAAGTTTAATCTTTCATCTACAAGGTTGAATTTATTCCATTATATTTTTTAATGATTTGATGACCAATGTTGCTTAATCTTCTATTTTCATACATACCATAAGACCGATAAAAATTTTTTAATTTTAATATTTCAAAGGGGTATGATAAAAATTTGAGGGGTACGTTTAGCATACCCATTATTTATTTAATAAGCTCGTTATATATTATTAAGTTTATATTATATACTTGTTTGGTGCTTTATTTTCTTCGTGTGATAATTTTTATTAAATCAGTGACTTCTTATATTGACGTATGATTTATAATAAACATCATGGAAAATCTGATTGAGGAATTATAAAATTATTCTGGAAGAGATTACATATAGTTTGTTTTTTGAAATTTATTAAGTTGCTTTAGTCATATATTATCAATACATGCTATATATATATCACTATTTTATTGAAAAATTTCTTGTATGACACATAGATTATATTCTAGTTATATTTTATTACAGGACCACTTTAAGTAAAGTTAATTTTATTAGATAAATATATAAATATGATTATATGATATTTGGAAATAATATCTAATAAATAAAACATGAAAGTGTAAAGAGTCGAAAGGATGATCGTCAAGTGAAAAGGCATAAAGAGTTGGCACTCAAAGTATATGCAAAGCAAAAAATAAAGTTCCTTATAACACGGAAACCTTTTAAGGTTGTTTTTTAACTTTTACTCATTTTAATGTTAAATATATAATATTAAATTTAACTTTTAGTTCGTGTGTGATTAAAAACAAATATAATATGAAAAAAATCTTAAGTTTAGCAAAAACACTCACAGATTGTGTAATGATTTCTAGCGGGTCGATTAAACACGGACTTAAAATAATACATTAGAATAAAAAATGGCCCCCTTTTAGGATAAATGTACATTAGAGTGGTGGATTTAAAAGAATATATAAATTTAGATTAGAGTTAATTTCAATTTTGTTTCTTAAGTTTTGACAAAAGTAACTATTTTCCTTTAAAAGTTTGGAAACATCACTTTCAGTCCAAAAGTTTAATTATTTGTTTCAATTTCAGTCTAGAAGTTTTATTTTTTGGATTTAAGTTGAAACAAGTTATTAAACTTTTGGACTAAATTGAAACAACTTATGAATTTTTTGGAGGTAAATTGATGTTTTTTTTTTCTTTTCGAGGAAAATGGTTATTTTCATCAAAACTCAGGGAGCAAAATCGAATTTAACTCTTTAAATTAATTCGTATTTGTGAATTAATAAACACATCAATGTTTGTATGATGACGTCTTTTATAAATTTTATTTGATATGTTTTCCAGTGTTATCTTACAAATAAAAATACAATCGGAAGGGTGAAATAGTGATTTAACTTTTAACTTCTTAAGGTTGGAGGGAGATGTATAGTTCGAGTATTCATGTTTGTAGAGGAAAAGCTAAACATAAAACTATAATGTTTACGTATAGAACGAGAATAAGTCTTATTAGTTTGTATTTTTTATTTATCAAATTAGAAAAACGAATTAACATGTCAAGTATTATTCGAATTGTTCTAGTTCCTATTAACATACCACATATACAAATAACTAACAACATAAAATATTCCCCCGCTTATACAAATCTTTTTCATGAATGATATCATTCTGTAAACGCCATAAGTCCTACTACATGTAGGAAAAATCGCATCTACCAAAGACTTCTCCAAAGAAGACATATGTATCGATATGAATACGGTAAAGTTCTACCTATCTAGAAGAATAATACTATCAATATGTTTCTAGTTTTCTAATGGAACTCACCAAAAGTTCTTCTTCAACATCTCTTTTCCATTTGTCAGCAATGGAACATTCTTTGTGCTCCTCTAGACTAAATATCCTAGGAAAACAAAAAGGAAGAGAATTCTAACAAATTCGAATATCAAATAAAAAAGAAGTGGACTCACCATTGCCCACATTTCTTTTTCAAGAAGACCAATGAATGATATTTTAGTATTGAGAGGCGTACACGACTTAGCCATTTTGCTCCGAACCCTGTTTCCATAACGACCTAGTAGTTTTCACCCATACGTACCCGTGTTGCCTCCTTGGATCCATTTCAAAATTTTCACGCACAAATCTTTTAAACACCACACAAGTCTCCATCTCCATCGATAGAGAAAAAAACATAATTATAATCTGTAAACTACCAGAACTCAAATCTCTTTTTTCCCTTTCCCAGTCATCACACGACCCATTAATCCTAGAATCTTTCTAGTATTCACCTCAAATAACATATCATTGTTTCTTATCGTATATGTGTTGCATCTTGTATCATTCATACCCTTCACACATAAAATCCTGTCACAATTGTATGTCTAATCTAGTTGTAATGGTTTGTGTATAAAACCACTTATTATCATTCAACTTGATATTTTATATATGTTCTTGTTCTTTTGGGATCCAATTTTTTGTTTATCTTCAATCTGTGCAATTTTTTTATTTATCTTTAAGAGAAAACTGCATAAATGGTCCATATGATCAGGTCAAATTGCACATTTAGTCCCCAGCTTTTTAAAATTACAAACTTAGTCCAAAGCTTTGGGATAAAGTTGCAAGTTTGGTCCCTATGGTTAACTCCCATCAGTTTTTAACGTTAGGCGAGTGTAAAATCGACTTTTTCCATTTTCAGTCATTTCTAATTGTTTGAAACCCAATAAATTACTAACTGATGGTTTGATATAGGGCTTGAGCAGGTCAAATGGTCCCTTTTTCACTTTTCTTCACAATCGATCGGAGATACAGAGGGAGTTGTTGATCTATCAAAGCAAACTTTTTCTTTTATCCTTGATCTTCCATTGTGAGCGTGACAGATTGGGTTGCTATCGTACGTACCTCGGTTGAAAAACGTCTTATGTTTTGAACGCAAGTTATGCAAAACAACTTGAAAGTCTGTTTGAATTAGGAAGCTTATAGCATTAACTTTTGTATGTTTTGACAAAAGTTTTGACTACAACAACTCCCTGTTGAGATGTCGATGTACCAAGGTGATGGTATTCGCGACATGAAAAGTCCTGGGTCACATACGAAGGTGATGTTTGTAAATGTTGCTAGAAGGTGTTCACTACATGTTGAAGGTGATGATTTAGAAGTTGACATATGTAGTATGAAGAAGCTTATTTTAAGGTTTCCAATTGAAAAGAGAATGTTACGTTTATATGATCATTAGCATATGGCATAACTTTTCTGTTAAAAGTTAACTGAGTATAATGTTGGGGACCAAATTCACAACCATAACCCAAAACTTTGGACTGACTTTGCAATTTTGAAAATTCAGGAACCAAAAATGCAATTTGGTCAAACCACAGGGACTATTTATGCGATTTACTCTATCTTTAATGTGCAACACTTATGTAAAAGAGTTCTGAAAAAAAAATGATAAATTTTAGTTTGTGAGAATTATTTTCTCTACACATGATTAATATAGTTATCATTTTTACACATGTATAAACACAAAGTTCTCAAGTTCTCACAAACGATAAGAGGTTTAATTTTATATATATCTCCCTTGCATAAAGTTGCAAATAGGAAGGATTGAAGAAAGTCTCTATTTGATTTTCATCTTAGAAATGACAACCACTATTGACGGCTAATCTATCTTAACATATTTTAGAAAAAGTAAGCTGCTTTTTGAAGTTGAAATAAAATAAAACGCAATCATAGTTGACATTATATCGATTAAATTGTCCATTTGAAAATGACAAGACTTAAGTTTAACAATGACCTGATTTGATCATTCGATCATTTCACATTGAAAGTGGAGCACAAAGTAGCCAAAGCCCCTTGGCATCTTGATTTGGAGCAACTAGACATGCCTAATCTTGTAAACTTTTAAAAGCAAAACTTGCAAAATATCTTCAACCCAGGCCTACTGGTTGTTTGGCAGCATTTGAATAATTCTCTTAATGGTTTTAATGTATGAATGGTTCAGCACTTAATGTTCAGACTGTTTGTTTTGCACGCAAATGTTGAATGGTACATACATTTGCCTCTGAATGGTTAAGCATTATACTAATGCTGAATGGTTATGAGGTCTAATAGTGAATGGTTAAGACCTTTTATCTGAATTGGTCAGACATTTGACTTTATTTAGTTAAGCGATATACTAGCTCTTAATGGTTCAGACCTCTTAATGGTTCAACACTTAATGGTTCAGACCTCTTATTGGTTTCGCACTTAATCATTCAGAAATCGCCAAACAGCCCCCTAGTTTTACTTCTCGTGGATTCGTGCTACATTTATGTAAATAAGGGTGTTACACCAACGTAACTCCTACTTACACTAGTATGAAAACTGAACTGCTAGTGTTTTTTTTTTTTTAACTATAATGGAATTAGTGAGACAATATGTAATGATTTTAACGATGTAATTTCTATAAAATAATAATAATAATAATAATAATAATAATAATAATAATATAATAATAATATAATAATAATAATAATAATTGATCGGGTGGTGAAAGTTCGACTTTTAAAAGCTTTATTTTCGTGTTTACGTGTCAAATTATGGGAAATAGAGTTATTTTTGGGATATTATTATGTTTGTAAGATAAATGTGAAGAATACGAAGAATTTGGACGAAACAGGACGAAAATTGGAGCTCGAAATGTGCAGATATGTAAAAGATAAGTTATAAGACAATGATAACTTAAAACGAGCATAACTTGAGCTAGGAAAATAATTACGGGGCCCACGACCTATCAACGGAAAGATCTCGAAAAGTTACACATGAAAATCAACTTTGGGCAGGGTGTGGCGCCACCGACGCCATTCTGGAGCCACCGACGCCACCGGCGTCAGTAAACCCAAAACCTTCTGACTGACGCCTAGCCTGACGCTGGGGTCTGGGTTTGTTGATATTTGACCTAATTTGAAGGGTTTTAAAGGGGAATAAACCTTAGCACTAAAATTATCTCCTTACACATCGCCATCTTCCATCATTCTAAAGATCTTCCAACATCAAATTCATCCGGATTAATATGATCAATTACAATTTTACTGAAGAATTAATGATGCTGCAAGGCTTAATCAATTGTGCTAATTAGCGACAATGACAATGACAATGACAATTGTCAATGACATTGTCAATGACAATGACAATGACAATGGCAATGGCAATGGCAATGGCAATGACAATGACAATGACAATGACAATGACAATGACAATGACAATGACAATGACAATGACAATGACAATGACAATGACAATGACAATGACAATGACAATGACAATGACAATGACAATGACAATGACAATGACAATGACAATGACAATGACAATGCCAATGACAATGCCAATGCCAATGACAATGCCAATGACAATGCCAATGACTATGCCAATAACAATAACAATAACATAACAATAACAATAACAATAACAATAACAATAACAATAACATAACAATAACAATAACATAACAATAACAATAACAAAACATAACAATAACAATAACAATAACAATAACAATAACAATAACAATAACAATAACAATAACAATAACAATAACAATAACAATAACAATAACAATAACAATAACAATAACAATAACAATAACAATAACAATGTATAGAAAATTTTAAAGGTTTAAAAACTAGAGAGGTAAACTTTTATTTTTATAAAGATGAAAAGTAGGTAACGACACATACATCACCATGTAAACTCTGAAGGGTAAGAGAATAATTTATATGATACTAATTAGCGAATTTGATATGCTTAGTGGGTTGTATTATGTGTTTGTGAATTGTACTCACCTTTGTTTTTTCTTAAACTTTAACTTTTTTTTTATTTTAACCTACTACTTTTACATATTTTACCATTTAATCCTATTTTTTTCATCTTTGATCCCTCATACTTTTCATATTATATAATTTTTTTTTTGCGTTTCAGTCTAAATTTTGTGAGTAACACTCTGCAACCCGTGTGTGTGATTTAACATTTCTACCCTTATTGTTTTTCGAGTTTCGAGATTGACTTACATATTGTTTTATATGTTTGGCGTTTCTCTTACAGGGTTCAACGTTTTTACGCTTACTTTTCGTTTGATTTTATTCTCTTTGTTTTTATTACCTTTTAAATATGAGTTTTTTCGGTGTTTGTAGTCACTTGCGGTTGTGTGCCATTGGTGGCACTTGACATGATTTTACGCCCCCCGCTGCAACGCAGGGGGGCTTAATACTAGTTTATACTAGTTAAATGATTATTTTACTCTTTTTTATTTAAAAAATAGTCGTTGGATCTTATCCTTTTATTTATTTTTATCAAAGCATTCAGAGAATGTTAATGGGTTCTTGAAGAGTAAGTTTTTAAAAGATTCTCTACCTATATATCAATATATGTATCTTTATGCATGCATGTATATGAAAGGATTCTCTGGAAATGAAAGGATTCTCTGGAAACAAAGAAATACAAAACAAAAGAATAATTCTCGACCATTTATTTGCTTTTTATCTGATGGCTATAATCCTATAACCAATCTAGAATTTCATATTTTCATACTTCACTCCATCTAAACCAAAATGCATCAATCAAAACATTCACATTAGCTTTCTCAACTCGATCTTCATATTCATACTAAAAAAACTAATTTTTACTATCTTTTTCAATTAAATAATATTTTTAATTTATATTTTCTATATTCTTCACTCACAACAACTTTTAAAAAAATTAAAAAAGTTATGAGGGTTGTACCGTGTTCCCCCAAATATGGAGAATCACGATACAATCCCCATAAATATTTCACCTCTTTCATTCACAACCACATACAAACATCCCCCAAAATATAGGGCACACACTCACATCGAAAATGAAGAACCTACTGTGAATGCTCTCAAACCCAAACCGAAAAGTCAATAAAATAATTTTGTTTTTTAAAATTATAATATGCTAATACATGAAACAATTAAATCGAACAAATTACGCCATTAAAACATGAGTGGGAAACCTTGAAAGATAGCTATCACTATTAGAAAATTTGGGTTCGTTGGGGAATTTTGTTAATGACAGCTATTGCAATTTTGCATAAGAAAGGAATTTACTAGAAAACTCACCACTGATATTATATAACACGATAAGTGGGCTTCAAATTGGAGAAACATTTTTTGAAGCTCATAGAAGTTTCTAGGTATCATCAAATTTAAACAAGTTATAACATAAAAATGAACTAAATAAAGAGCTGTTATAAAATTAGTAACTAATATTTAAGTGCTTTAAGAATGCATTATCATCCGATTACAACTTCGGTTTTGATTTTGATATAAAACCAGACTGAAAACCGGTTACGTTGGTTCGATTCAAAGAACATCCTAACAATTAACAACCAAGTGCATGTTTGGGATCAATGATCCTTAACCTAACTGGTTAAGGTAAGGTACTCATAACATTTAAACATTGGGAGGTTATGGGTTCAAGTCTTACTCTAACAAAAAAATGCTCAAAGTTAAGCCAAGGGGGTTTCTTAATCACGGGCTTCCTCCTGAAGGTGGTTGGGGGTGCAGTCCTAGCTGGGAAACAGATAGATGGACCCGATAAAGATAACAGCTATCCTACGAAGCATGATCGCACATTTTCCGTTAAAAAATACATGTTTGGTACTGCTTATTTTCCACTTACTTTTGACTTATTAACTTTTGAAAAGTTAGTAAGTCAAAAAAAGTGTTTGACAATCCCAAACAAACCTTTCAAACTGACTTTCATACAGGGTAAAATGGGTTTTGAAAAGTAAGAAGTGAGTTCTTCATTAACTTTTGAAAAAAATTTGTAGTCCAAATTCTATTATACCCTTTTATTACATCCTATGAACTCCTTTTATAAAAAACTTTTGTAGTCCAATTTTTAAAAAAAACTATTTATAAAAATAATAAATTAATATTTTTTTTATCAAAAGATATCTTAAATCAAAATAATCAATCTCAAACATTAGTTAAAAGGGTTGGAATGTAAAGGGAGGGGCACCCAACAAATGAGAGTATTGACTATTGAGTTAGCAAAAAAGTCAATCTATGGGTGGTGAGAAAGTCAAAGCATGAGGGTAAGACAAGCGGTTCGTAGAGTCACGGTGTTGGTCCCTATGTGCGGTCGCTTTTGACAAAAATATATGTGACTATAGCTTAGTCAAATTGCCATTAACTCACACTAGTTTACCTGCTCCCCTTGATTTTTTTTTGATTAGGGTGGTCGAGGTGTGATCAATGATCTTTAATTCTTTAGCCCTAAGCCTAACGACAAATGAACCTAGGTGGGGCGGGGTATTTTCGGGGAGTAGCCCACTTTCCATTACTCCCATCATTGGATTTCATTAAATAAAGAAAGATTTTGGGTTTAAGTCTTATCTGTACAAAATAAGGTTTTAGGTTAAACAAATGAGTTTTCTCTCACTCATAGTGAGTTGAGTGTTTTTGAATTGCGTACTCTAGTAATAGAGATGATCTGGTTGGTTAGTGATTCGTTAGAGATCCAATTTAATTGTTTAAAAAAAGGATGATCAGGGTTTTTCTTTCACTGCCATCATGCATCTCAAAGTATCCTAATAGGTAGCGTAAATATCCTAAACCACCCTAACCTAGTACTCTTTATTGTAAATTAAAATAAATTAAATATTTAAATACTCAAATATATCAATTTCAAATATTAAATAAAAATAAGAGTTAACTACACATATAATCTCTATCGTTTGACGAAAATAAAAGGTTTGATACTTACTTTTCTAAGTAACAAGTTTAAGTTCTAACTCTTTAATTCTGTAACGAGTTTAAGTATTACAATTATACTTCGTTTGCCTTTTCAGTTAAATTAGTGCAAATTGACCAAAATACCCTTTCACATGCAAAAGGACCGTTTATGTAAGTAACTCTAATATAATCAAGGACCATTTGTGTAATTACTCTATTAAAACCTAAGCACAATCCCAACCCAACCCACTGGCGAAAAAGGAAGTCATGACGCATGATAGTTGTGGTGGTTACCCACGAAAACAACCAACCCAACCCTATCCACCCATGAATCAGAACACATCCAAATGAAAACAATTTGTGGTTAGGGGTAAAAATCAAAGCAGATGCTGGTGGATGTGGCGGTTACAGGTGGAAACAGCCTCTAGTAGCGACATCTAGGGTATGATAGTTAGGGGTGTTGGGTTTGACGAAAGATGTGATGTTTTGTGACGGTTTTAATCGGTTGTGGTGTGGTTGTTTCAAGTGAAGGTGCATCTATTTTCAGGCCAAGTCATTTGTGGCGGTAAAATGATGTGTTTTCACTAAATTCCACATCATCCACTACCACTATCCATCACATCGCCTGCCACCATCAAATCAACTCCATCATCGGTGTTGTCATTTCTCTTACAATGGCGCCCTAGCAATTTTTCCCAGTGTTGGCACTTCTTTCAGAAGATTGTAAATGGTTGGAACATATGCTGTAACAAATTTTCAAACAAATGACACTCAATGTACTTATCAAAGTTTAAATACAAAATTCGTAAGTTTAAGTATATACTTAAAGCACAATTTTGTAATTTACTATCGTATAAACCATATTATAGAAAATCTATAATTTTCAAATACAAAATCTTAATTAAAAGTAGGTCCGTCCATAAGCCTAAATGGTTTGGAAGAAGACATCATATGCTTTTTCAAAGTGAAAATTATGTTTTCGAGTATTACTTATGCAATATACTTGAAGTGGGATAAGGATTTTAGCATTGTAAGCCTTTCGGGTGGGTTTTTTCTGTGATGATGAATACGTTTGGTTATCAGCGTTGTTTGTGTTTACGTGCTAGATGACGGGCAACTCTTCTTATAGTATTTTTATTTTTAACAGAAAAAAAGAGTAGGTCCCACCATTATTATAGCTACAAATACCGATCCTTAACAATCCACTCATCATCCCCTTTCACTCCCATTTTCACTTCACCTTTATCCTTTCTTCTTCTTCTTCATCCTCTTCTCTGAAAGTAACCACACATCAAACACCAAAAAAACAACATTCTTATTCCACCTTCTAATCAAAGCACAAAGCTTTCATCTTTCCCACAAAGATTCCCCCTTCTTCACCACAATGGTCGACGTCGATCGGAGAATCACCACCCTAAACCCCGCCCACCTCGCCGGACTCCGCCGTCTCTCCGCCAGAGCCGCCACCGCACCACCACCACAACCACCGCGCAACAGCCTCATCTCCTTCACCACCCTCGCCGATAAACTCCTCACCCACCTCAAAACCTCCGGCGTCACAGTCCACCACGGGTTATCCGACGACGAATTCGCTAAAACAGAAGCTGAATTCGGGTTCACATTCCCACCGGACCTCAAAGCTGTTCTCTCCGCCGGAGTTCCCGCCGGAGCTGGGTTTCCGCCGTGGCGGTCCGCCGGAGCTGCGCGTCAACAGCTACGCGCCGCCCTTGACCTCCCTATCGCCTCCATCACTTTCCATATTGCGAGAAATGCGTTGTGGTCGAACTCGTGGGGCCCCCGGCCGCCGGCGCCGGAGAAGGCGATGAAGATTGCGAGAAATGCGTTGAAACGAGCTCCGGTGTTGGTGCCGGTGTTTAACCACTGTTACATCCCCTGTAATCCGCCGTTGGCCGGAAACCCAATATTTTACGTCGATGAAAATCAGATTTTTTGCTGTGGGTTTGATCTTTCAGACTTCTTTGATCGTGAAAAATCGACGCTTTTCGCAAAGAATCACCCCCAAAACGTCATGAAACATGTCAAACAACGATCTATTAACAAGAAATCCACCGGAATCACTCGCCGGAGTCTTGACGCCGTCGCCGGCGGAAGAACGCCGAGATGGGTGGAGTTTTGGTCCGACGCCGCCGTGGACCGCCGGAGAAGAAACTCAAACTCAAACTCAAACTCAAACACAAACACAAACACAAACACAAACTCATCGTCTTCATCTCCCGATCGGTGGATCGATATCCCACGATCCGGAGTCCCAAAATGGGTCGAATCGTACGTACACCAACTCGGGTCGGTTTTAAAATCGGGTGGGTGGGGCGACTCCGACGTATCGGAGATCATCGGAGTGTCATCCTCCGGCTTCTTCGACGGCGAGATGGTGTTGTTGGACGATCAATCGGTTCTCGATGCGCTTCTCGTGAAGGCGAATCGGTTGTCGGAGATTCTCCGGGAAGGTGGGTGGAGCTCCGACGAGGTTTCCGACGTGTTTGGGGTTGGTTTCCGGCGAGTGGATGATCGGAGGCCGGAGAAGAAGGTGTCGCCGGAGTTGCAGAAGAAGATGTTTAAGGTTGTGGAGTGTGTATCGAAATGTTGATGGTGACGGTAACCGACAGATAATTAGATTCTGTTTATTTTTTAAGTACAAAAGATGAAAGATGCGAGATGTGTAGTAATAAATTGTTAAATTTCGTATAAAGAGAAAGAGGTGTTACGCTTTAGTGTAGGTTTTAGTGTTTAAATTTTAATATAGTGGAATGGGAGATTTTATACTTATCAAGATATTTTACCGTTTTGAATAATCATAAGTTAATATTATTTAATTTAGTGTCTTTAATTTGTATGTCTCTCATCTCAACCCATGTTAAACCTTATATTTTGTTATTTTTAGTCTTTTTAATTCTTATCTATTTTATTTTTTTATTTTGATTTGTGTACTAAAGAATTTTTATGTCATCAACTTACTGATTATTTTGAAAATAAAAGATAAATTGGTTTATAGTAATACAAATTATGACTGCAAATATTTGGTAAGACTAAAAATTTGATTAATGACAATTTCGACTTTATGAAAGCATTCACAGTAGCCACCAATATTTAAAATCGATTGTGCTTATAATAATAACTGATTGTGCTTACAATGATGATGATAAAAAATAAAAATACTCACAATATTTAAAATTAATTGTGCTTATAAAAAGTAGATAAACTTTGAAGCAAAAAAGAGTTGAAATTAAACGTATATATTTGATGATTATGCTCTTCCGATTACACTCAACACTTCCGATGAAAGTAGATTTTATTATTTGTCAAACCGTCGATAAGTTATCTTTTAGTATTTTGGTTTATTAAAATGCAATTTGTAAAATCAAAAAGATAACCATCAATTTTTATGCAAGATTGTAATCTTTTCGTGCATGGCTAATTATTTTATTTATAATAATCGGGCGTGTGAACGGGAATCAAAGAAATGGCACGAGTTACTAATAAAGGAATGCACGTGTGCGTTTTGGGTTACTTCCAACGTATGAAAATCCAAAAAGTAAGAACAACAACACCGATGTTGTTTGTTTGATGATGATGTTGCGCCAGAAACGGTGCCGTTTTACGGAAAAAGCCAAGTGTGTTTTGGGCTTTTGGGGTTGGGTGTTTTCACTTGAAACCCCTAAACTCTTGATTCTTTTTCATTTTTAATCCATAAATAAATGAATTGTAAAAATCTGCTTTATTGGTTGGGAATAGGGGTGCAAACGAGCCGAGCCGAGCCCAAGCTCGTATTGGTTAGAGCTCGTCTCGTGATGACTTAGGAGAGCTTGAGCTCGAGCTCGGCTTGTTTCGAACTTTATTTTTAAAGCTCGAGCTCGGCTCGATAAATACTTTTTCAAGCTCGAGCTTGACTCGTTTATTTATTTAAATATTATTTTTAGTATTTTTTTATTTAATTTGATATATATTTATAATTATATATTTTATATATAACATATTCATATTATTTAATTGTTTTTTGTCTTAACTTTATATATAATAGATATTATTTATATAATATATTTAATAAATTAAATAAAAATATATAAATAAAAGGCTCGTTTCTCTCTCCTATTAAATATTTACATTAACTACCAATTATATTATTTCATTTTTTATATTAAAATAGATTTTAATAAATTAAGAATTTTTAAAAATACAATATCTAAAGAAACAATTTTTTATATAACATAAGTAAAATTTATAAAATATCAAACTTTTTTAAAAGTACAAAATATTTTAGAAGCAATGTTTTTAGAAAATAAATTTTTATGAACCATAATAGTTAAAATTCAGAGTAATAATCAGAATTTTTTATAAAATGGCATTTTCTTAAAACGCTTTGATTTAGAATAAAATGTTTCAATTTACAATAAAAAAAACTAAATACAAAACTTTAAACTAAATACAAAACTTTAAAGGAAATTTTATCATTATGGTTTTATAATTAATAATTTTTTCGTTACTAACTATTTAATATTTTATTTATTCAACCCATATGATACACGAGATACTAACCTAGTACATTAATATATTTGGGTAAACAAGTCAGATAATCAAACTAATATCACCTGATTCGCCACCATGCCAAACTCACAAAAGTTCCTAATAAAAATATATTACCCAAAAATATTTAGAAAAAAATCAAGTTTTGAGTTGACATATCAAAACCACGTTGTATCTGAATTAATCTGTTTAATTAAACTGGTCATGTTCAAAATAAAATGTTTAACCCGTTTAGTTAAACAGGTCGACCAATTAATCTTTTAAACTTGATTATGATCGATCAACCACACCAACTCGCATGCATGTATACATAAAAATTTAAATGAGTTGTGTTCGCGTAACAAGATTTTAAGTGTGCGTGAGTTAGAGTTGGTATTTTAAACACCATTAAAATATAGGCCGTGTTTAGGTTGAATAATTCAACCTGACAACCCGCAACCGAGGGAATAAGCGGAGATAGTGGTGACCGAGGGAATGTGAATCTCGGTCTGGTAAAATGTTTTCCCCAAATGTGAACACTGCCCATCCGGGATTTTGGTTAATGGAATTATCATCTCACTCCGTAATCAAACTCGAACAATTGTTACGACCACTGTCTCAATAATCAAACTCATTCAACACCCCAAGATATCACATGCAATTCCAGTTGGTACAACTAACAATCATACTACAATCAGTGTTGACACTTTTCGATTCATAACACATTCAACAATTCACCAAATTTTCAAGAATATCGACAATCATATTGAGACGACCCAATGCAAGTGAGGAAAAGAAACAATCCGCATCAAAACCGATGCCAAATCAATAGAAGTATAGGTTGTTTGAAACAACATTTTGTTTTAAGATTTTACGTATTATAAAAATCAAGTTACTATTACGTGTTTAAAATGATATTAAAAAGTCTTTTACATTTTAAATAATACATGAATCTATCAATACTAATAAAAGAAGGTTTTTGTAGGCCAATTGTCACAATTCTAGAGCCCCTAAATTTTATTTTTTCGTTTCTCTCTTCTAATAAATATCACATTAATTACAAATGATATTTTTTAATTCTTTTCATATTTAAAATTTTTTTTATGAAATTAAAAAAGATATTTTTACAAATGCAATTTGTATAAAAATAATTTCTTTATAAATTATATTTTTTTAAAAAAATATCAAACTTTCAAAAAACACTATATATTTTAAAACCTGTGGCTTTTAAAAAATAAATTCTTATGAAATAAAAACAATTAAATTTAAAAGTTATAATAAAAAATTATTAAAAATGATACATTTTTTAAACGTTTGTTATGAAACAATTTGTTTAAAAACCAATTTTTTTGAGAAAAACAAAACAATAATTTTAAACAAACGTTTAAAAAATAATATCGTTTTTTTATCACTCGTACGTAATGTCAATCATATCTTATATCGAAAGATCGTTTTATAATTCATTAATTTTTTTAATAACTATTTAATATTTTATTTATTCAACTCGTGTATTACAAGGAGTACTAACCTAGTGTATAAATATATAACACACATTTTAGCAATGTCGATTGAATACATGACTACTACAATTTCAATCTAATTTCTAATGTTTAACTGAAACACTTGTACTATATATAATATATGGTAACAATTAAGTGGATTTGTATAATTGTTTTTTCTTGGTGTATCTATATAAATTCTATTGAAAACATAGTTGTATTCAAAGTATGATTTTTTGGGTATTGTTGGTTATATCAACTGACGGTAACATGATATTATTGTAAAACATGAGACTCATACCGATCCAAAACATCAGTGCCGTTATATAAATCTTTTATACCTATGTTTTAATCTTTAAAATCGAGTTGTTGCAACTTTATACATTTATATATGTATTTAACCTCATTAATTTAGTCACCACAATATGAGTAACAAAGTTCGCAAACACCACACATCATATAGACTTCATATCTAATTTTGTTTAGAATTATAAATGGTGGGTGTACAACTGTTTTAATCCAAGTATAACATTCAAATTAGAGAAAAAGAATTAAAATATAAATGTCACTAAATGCTCCAACGGTTTCTTACTTTCTTATGAGTAGTTGGCTCACAGCCTCACATGACTAACTGAACCGACCGTTGCGTCTCAGTCTCGTGCGTTTCACCGTCCCCAATTACCATACTCAGGGAGAGAGAAACTTGTGTTCAAGTGATTATTTTAAGTTATGTTCAGGCCGGTCCTGAGAGTTCTTGAAAATTTTTTGATATATGTGAGTAGAATAAAATGAGCGTTTATAATATAAAGTCAATAACAAATATGTAAAAAATCTATGATACAACAATAATTGCTTTACTAATATACAAAAGCATTGTGACAAAATAATCAATTTACATACTTAAGTGAATCGTAAGACACTCTTAAAGTTTTTTAAATGACTTTAGATTTAATAACTGGTAGTATACTAAAGTAATTAAAATGTTAATGGAACATAAGTTATAATAGGTCAACGTAATTAAATTACTATTGGGGTTTTAATAGTCTATAGTTGTTTTTTTTAAATACATACATATATATATATATATATATATATATATATACATATATATACATACATATATAATATAGAAAAATTTTAAAAAAATTTGGGCCCCCGAGGAGATTCAGCCCTGGGCGGTCGCCCACTTCGCTCATTCTCAGGGTTGCCCAAGGTTATGTTCCCGAGTTTACTTAACGAGAGAAAAGAAATGAAATACTTTTTTTCCTTTTTTTTTCTTTCTCTTCTTTTTTCTTATTTTCTTGCTTTTCTTTTCTCTCAATTTCTTTTCATTTTGGAAGATTTGATTTTTGCTTTTATTTTTCTTCCACTTCCTTCCATTTCTTTTTTCCTTACTTAATTTAACTCGAAAACACAAATTTCTTACAATTCTTCCATTAAAAAAAACTCCGTAACACAACTATTTTTTACTTTCCTTCCACTTCCTTTCTTTTCTCTTCTTAAATGAACTCGGGAAAATAACGTTAGAGCGAGAGAGAAACTTATGCCAATTATGTACACATCTTCTAAACATAAGAGAAACCATGCAAACCATTTCTAGCAATTTTAGTAAGACCACCAATTCCAACATAAATCTACCATCGGTTGATTACAATTCTAAAATCGATATATATTCTTGCAATACCCATAGTTTTCTAAATGTGGTTTCTTTTGAAAACATGAGAAACCATGCACACATGTAGAAACTCATTTCCTATAACATTGGTACACATGTAAAAGTTTACCACACACAAGATTAGCCCTCATCTGTTAGCATTAACACAGATGAGAATTCCAAGAAAACCTTTGAGATATTGTCCCATGTTTCCGATCTCCTTTGGGATACATATGGTATATTTCAATTCTAAGAAGTCTAAAACATGAACGTTTGGAGAGATGGAAAACCCATCACTGTTTACAGCTTTCGAAGAAATATTCTTTTGAACACATTCGACTTTTGATTTCCGTTTATAGTAATTTTTTCGACAGCTTCTCATCATTAACAACTGCTTGCCTAGCAGGAATCATATCTGAAATCTTATCTTAATTATTACCGAAGGATTACCGTGAGAATGGCCATCAGATAGAGTACCTACTAACAACGACATAAATCAAGTTACCTACATCGGTGGTTCCTTAGTAATACGTCCATGAAAATCTCTTTTTTTCATGGTGTAAACCATCTTCTGTTTATTCGTTAGTACCTTCTAAGGGATTACTATAGATTATTATAATTTTAACTTTCATTTGTTTGGGATCTGTCTTTGAAAGATATTGTCTAATGTTAATATCCTTTCAGTAAAACTCAGTTTTCTAATAGTGTTATTAATTTATGCTATCACTGTCCATAAACCTAAGCTGACATTTATATCTATAGTATCTAATAAAAAAAAGTTTTTTTTACACTTGTCATCTTCTTAAACCATCTTTTTGACACTTGTCATTTTTCTAAACATTCTCACTTTATTTTCCCTCTAAAAGGGTATTATACTAATTTAAAAACTCAAACTAATTTCTATCTCTTCATAAAAATTAATTTGGTCAATTGATACATTTCTCTTTTATTACGAAAATTAAAAATCATATCTTTTCTAAAACATTAAACCTTTTGAAACAAAATATTTTAAATTGGTTCTTTTTTAAAATTATAAAAACTATAGAATTTTCTAAAAGTAGTTTCATTAAAACAACCAGAATAATTAGAAACTTGAGTTTTTAATAAACAAGATTTTTAAAAACAATTAATTTTTTATAAGAAAAACTTAAAACAAATATTTAAAAATGAAACTATTTAGATAAGAGAGTTAAAAATAGTATAATTGTTTTATCTCTTGAACAATTATGTATATATATATAATTTTATTCATATCTTATATTAAAATATCATACTGTAACTTTTCGTGTTTATTACTAACCATAATCCGTTTAATAAATGGGTTTCTAGAGTATCTATTTATCTATATATCTATCTATCTATAGCCTATCTATTGTTTATTTACTCAAAATATCTAGTCATATGCGGTTATAATCATATTTTAATTCAAATATAAATAATTTATAAATTTTTATTACTTATTATTTAGTATTTTATTTAGTCCGTGTAATACACGAGGTACTTATCAATTATATAAAGTTTCTAAGATGATCACTTTCCCACATGGCTAGTGAGTAGTGCCTAGGCTCGCCCTTAGGCTATGTTTGATATGATGCACATCTTCTGTTCTACATAGTACAAGCATATCACATGTCCGGTGGTGTAAGTAGTTTTAACCTAAGTGTAGTAACCACTTCTCTATGATAATCACGCATGGGATCTTTGTGGTCTTATATTTAAAATTAACTCGATGGGGTTTTCAAGGGCTGCCCTGGGAGGAAGGGGCTGCGGGTGCGCGATCATTTACAGCCTGATCTTCTCAGGGGTCTGAAATTTTGAAAATAAAAAGTATTTTATATATGCATGTATATATTTAAAGAAAACTACAAAGAAATTAAAAAACTCATTAACAAACCCAGTAACAATTTAATTATTCTAACTTATTAAACCTGAGAGCTCGTTGACAATCCTAATTAGTTTAATCCTTTACTATTTACCCAATCTAGTACCCAAAACAATTTAAATATTCTAGTCTATTAAAATTTAGAGCTCATTAATATTTGACAAATTAGATTTTAATAATTCAAACTATTACCTATTGACCGATAATAATCCATACTATTAATTAGGCCAGTAATATTCTCAACTTATACTTTTATAACCAACAATAGCCAAAGTGACATAAATTTTAAATTTTTACGCTCGATTTGTATATTTTAATCTCAATTTAGCTTGTATGATTTTTCATTTCGTTCATAATTATTGTTGCAAACCGAATTGAGTCCAAATCAAACGTAAAAAAGTAAACATTATGTCACTGGACTGTTGTTGGTAATAAAGTGAAAGTTGGGAGTGTTACAGCCAAATTGATAGTATGGATTATTATCGACCAATAGATAATAATTTGAATTATTAAAATTTAATTTGCTTTAATATTTCTATAAACTTTTTACACACCGGGGTATTAACTTTGTATCATAGGAGCCCATTTTTCCAACTCGACCAGGCCTCAAAAACTTTCCAAGATTTTCATGGATGACTTCAGGGTTTTCCCACAGTGATGGGTTTTCCTAATTGATGGTGTTTCCAGGTTAGTCAAAATTAGAACGGCAAAATCTGTATTAACGGTTGAAATCTCATCTCAAGAACAAAAACACCGTCCACCAAAAAAGATGTAGAATAGCATGACAGGACATATCTACCCCTATGATTAGCGTTTTTTTAGGTGATGGGAAGAGGGTTGGCTGCATCTATATATTTAGGAGAGTGATATACTTTATATCCTTTGTCGACCTAGGTTATGGCCTTATGGGGTAGGGGCCCCCTAGTGATTTGAGTGTGTATCCAAACGGTAAAGTTTTAGCCTTGTGGGGTTGCTTGATCTGTCAATGCATGGGACGATGATATACATATTTGATAGTGATCAAAATTAAGTTGTCACATGCAAGACAATTAGGAGGTTATAGTGCCAATATTTTCCTATTCATTTGAGACGTTACACATGCAATATTCACCTACGGTTGTTTTCACGTATACTGTGTGTATCGTGGTTCGCTCGTTTCTTAAGTTAGTCGGGTTTAATTAATTTGTTTTATGTAACATATTGTAGGTGAAGTTTATGTGATTTTTAAATAGTGAGATGTTGCATGATATGTACAATGAATGTGTTCATTTGACACTTGGATGGGAAATCCCGCGATTCAACGTTAGGGGGTATGCTACTTGTCAGGTTATCCCCAAACTATGGGTGTCCCTCACTCCCTCATGTAGTTGAAACCAGAAACAAATTACAAAAACTTAAATTCGGAGAAGATATCAAATAAAGTAATGTGAAATATTAATATTGGTATCTAGGGCAGGAAACGAGACGGGTTGAGCTAAGTCAAGGTGGGTTTGGGCTCGAAGTTAAACGGGCAAACTCGGTTCGGCTTGTTTATGTAAACGAGCTAAAGTGATAAAAATGAAAAAAAATCACTATTTATAAAAGTTTTCCATTTATATAAACTAGGTTTTTCTCCTACCGCGTTGCGCCGGGAATTCCGCCACAATCTTAAAATCAAAACCCGGATACCAAATCACGTAGCAACTATTCCGACGTATACCCTAAGACATCAAGAAACCTGATTACAAATCCTTGTTACAATAATGTCGTCGACCGACACAATTTTGTTTATCAAATTACAAATAATAAAATGCGTCATAACAGTCTTCATTACGTCTTAAAACCCTAAAACGTACTCAGTCGTAAAAGTGAACGTCACTCGGTCGTAAAACCCAAAAGTGTACTCTATTAGTAAAAGCGATTGTTACTCCGGCGTAAAACCTGAAAGTGTATTCCATTTGTAAAAGTGAGCGTCAAAAAGCCGGAATACAAACGAAGATGCAACGATGAAATTTTAAAAAACAAAAACAAAAGTTGAAAGAAACTTTTATAATCAAAGTAAAATTACTTAGAGTTTTGGGGTTAAAATAGAAAAAAACAAAAACTTCACTATTCATGAAAGTTTTTCGTTCATATATATATAATTTATTGTAACGAGTTTAGCTGTTTGTATGTAAATATGATTGGAACAAGTCTATTTTATATTCACTTAAGATTATTGTATTATTCCAAACACCAAATTATTGTATCTCTAATTCTAATTCATGAGCTGATGCGCATCATACAAGTTAAGAGTTAACTATATCATCTTAACTATATAGATGATGCCTGTGGATTGTACAAAGACGTGTTTAATATTTGAATCGGACTTTAAAAACTCAAATTTTGATTCGAGTCGAAAGTCACCGATTCGAAATTTGATTCAAACTGGATTACAAATTTGTGATTGTTGATCTGATTCGATTCGAAATTCAGATTAAAATACATAAATTTGCACTATTTACTTTTTATATTAATTTAGAAATATTTATATAAAAAAATTAAAGTTTATAAGTTCAGAAGAAATATAATCTAAAATTTTAAATCTATTTGACTTATTTGAAACTTGAAATATTATGTATGTTATTCTTGTTTTTATTTTAATTATTTAAAATTTTATCTTTTGAATGGGTTTTACAAATTCTATTTGATTAATTATTTTTTTACTAAATACAAATAAAATAAATTGAAATTCGTTTCAAATTTGTATTTTTTATACAACAATCGAATTTGAATCATGTTTGAAAATTTTGAATTCGATTCGATTTGAATTCGACTTATTTTTTCCAAATTCAAATCTTGTTTTAAAATTCGACTTATTCGATTCGATTAACTCGAAATCGATTCGATTCTATGAACACCCATAATTGGACAAGATAACAAGTTTGGGTACTAAACAAAAAAATAACAAATTAAGGTATTGATTTTTAGTTTTATAGCAAGTTTGTGTATTATGGATAACTTTCATTAACTTTGTTGTTAAATTTGAGTGAAATGATAGTATCAAGCATGTTATTTTAATTAATTTTTTGTTGCATAATTAGGGTGAAAAATTAACTCAAACATGTTAAACTTTTTTTTTCTGCTGCAGAGATGGATCATCTATGAATTAACTCTAAGATTTATGTTAAAGTTAACACTTTAGAACCCTAATTGTCACTTCTATTACATAACTAGTTAATTTCGCCGCGCGTTGCCGCGGGGAGATTAATACAATTGTCATTAGGCCTCATTTCGAGAACTGGTTTAGGCTCAGCGTTTGATCCCGAATGGTATCGGCTGCAACTCAGGTTGCAAGTACAAAAAAGTGTACTCACCGTCCATGGAAATGCCACACCAAAACCCAGTTTATACCAAAGTCATCATAGCCAAACGAACTGAGACTCATATAGACTATATATAAGTATTAATCCCCTTGGACAGCAGCGACACTAACATACAATCATAACCAAATTGCGTGCGCTTTCATCAACCGCAATCGACAAACATAATGCATACGTACAGAAACCGACATCGAAACTTAAGGTCCATCATTAGCAGTTTAGAGTCCATCAAAACATACCACCAATCATACTCCACAAAAGAAACCCAACCAAAAAAAAACACAATGCATAACATATTCAAGCTTCATAAAGTAAAATTAAAGCTCAACAACATAAACACTGTAGATATAGAACCACAACATCACAGATAAGTATATCTAAAAAGTCTCATAGCAACTCGATCTAGGGTTTAACAGAAAACCAACTATGGCTAGTTAAACAAACAACAAAATCAATGTTGGCAACGTGATCAAGTCTCAGACCAGGCCGACCTAATCATCACTGTAACATTCTGTATTTTGAGTTAATTAAAAGTTAACATCGTTATTTCTTGTGTGGACCTTTTATGTCATTTGAATCTTTGGGACTTATTTTGATTAAAAACAATTGATGGTGTAATATTATTTATTAATAAGCAATTATAAGTATAATACTACAAATAATAATTATCATGGCAATAATAATAATAATAATATAATAATAATAATAATAATAACAAATTAATAATAATAATAATAATAACAAATATAATAATAATAGTAATAATAATAAATATAATAATAATAATAATAATACTAATAACAATAATGATAATAATAATAATAATAATAATAATAATAGTAATAATTAGTGAAAAACCCTTAAATCAAAGTTCAAGGGGGTGTTTCTGCCAAATTTCAAACTTAAAACTAATATAAATCCTTTTAATCAACACCTAAACTCCAGTGGGGAGAAATGTAATTTTCTTTCTTTTCCGGCGGCTTCGGCCGGAGCTCCGGTCGAGCTCCGGCGAAGCTTCAAATCTTCGTTTTTGTTGCATTTGATCAATTAAACCGCCCCAACCCCCTCGACCCAGTGTTTCGAACCTGAACCCTAGCTCAAATTAAGATTCTCGCGCGTGAAAACTTTCCAAACCGAACCACATTCGATCGATGGAAACTTTGAAATCGAATCCTGCCAAATTCGAAGTTTTCAATCAAATTAATTACTCCCAAACTAAAAACGCGGCTTAATCAATCAATTATCAATCACCATTGCAAATTAACAGCTCAAATCTCCTAATTTGGTAAACTTCGAACGCGTTTTTAAATCGAGAGAGAAAGGCTCGAATTCATGAAATGAAGCCTATAAATTATGGGTTTCGGTTCATTGTGAAGTTACTGAACTCTCCAAATCTTCAATTTCACAAGAAAATCACTCGATCAGGAAACCCCAAACCAAGAACACCCGAAACTAAACCGGATTCGAAATCACCTATTATCTCATCAAAACAGGTAATTGAGATCTGTTTTCTACTCGATTTTGTTCAAAGATCAAAAGCCCTATGATGATTCGCTGATTAACAGCGAATCGAGGGTCAATTTCGAATCCAATGAACCTAGGGTTCATCGGATTTGGGGGAAACGGGGAAACCATGGTTAAATCAAAAACAAACCAAAAGTGAACCAAGGCCATGGCCCTGGTTCACTGGTTCCCGCACTACCATCCCCAAGGGAGACCCGGGTTCGACCCCGGGCAACCCCTTTTCCTTTTGTGTTTATTTTCTTTTTTTCCCTTTTTCTTTACCTTATGTCTTATTTTTATTTATTATTAATTAATTTCTTTTTTTTCTAAATTAATTCTGAATAAATTCTAAATGAATTTATAAATTCAGAATTTATTTAATTAGTTATTTATTTTGTTTATCAAAGTTTTATTTAAATTCAAAATACATCTTTGATATTTCTTTAAATTATTTAAAACAATGTTGTGTGATTATTTATAACATATGCATGTAATATATTATATGTATATATATATATATACATGTAACTATTAACAAATAATTTAAATAATTTTATATACATCTATTCTTAACTTACATTGTAAAATATATTCATATATTCATATGCATACATTATATATACTCATTATACATATACATTGTCAAATAATAAAATGATTAAGTACTTACATATATATATTCATATATTCATACATTTATATATTCATTGTAAAAATATACATATACATTGTCAAAAAATGATTAAGTACTTACATATATATATATATATATTATAATTATTACTTGATTTATCACAATCAATAAAACATACATAGACCGGTTTAATGTACGATTAATTTTCCCTTACATTAGACAATCGCCTTCGCGCAATAAATCTAATTATCATCATTCCATTAAACTCAATTCACCTTAATAACACAAATAAATAGATGTTAATCTCTATTTCAATCCATTATAACTAACATCAAACCAATTATAACGCGTTACCTTATTCTTATTTAGGTGCCTTGTGACGTTTGTGTTGGAAATATTATTCGTGGTTATTCGTATTTCATCTTCAAGTCTTCTTATTATCATGTGAGTTCTTATGCCCCATTTACATATACTTTACACCTTTCGGGGTGAAACATGTTGGTTATACAAACAAACTTATACACGCTTTGATACTTATTACGCACGTGCAATTCTTTACATAGTCGTGGTTATTTGAATATGTTAAGTTGTATATGAGATGTGACATACGTGTGCAATCATTAACTATAACTAGCCTGGCGAAGTCTTAGATCTTTGGGCCTGACAAGCCTATTTGGTGCTAAAGCCGAGGGATTGCCGGCTCCTAGGAGCCGTATGCTTGTGCACTAGGGAACCAAATACACTTAGCTAATCATGCTTATTCATATTATTCAGTCAAGGTTTGATTGTAACTGTGCATGTTCTATATACTTACTATCTTGTGACCATTGACTAGAATTGCCACATTCTTTCTCATGATATATACTTATTGTACTTTAAAACCATGAGAACTCACCAACTTGTTAGTTGACTTTATTTTCAACATGTTTCAGGTAATGTGCAAGCTTAATGATGATTGAAGAAATGCTTAAGCTTAGGATATGGACCTAGACTTAAATAAACATTTGGATTCATTTTCTTGTTTATTGTTTTCTTGTAAGACGTGGTTGGTTGTGATGTTTGAAAAACAATTGGTTAATGGCATTTATATTTTAACTTAGCGTTATGTGGCTGTGAACAATCTTAACCCTCACACTTCGACGTTTCCGCCGTCATGGTTGGGGTGTGACAGATTGGTATCAGAGCCCATAACTATAGGGATTTAGGTTATTAGAAATGGTGACCTAGACTATAGTTTATGCATGATCCTTATAGAAAGTATTCTTATGAATACATACATATTGTTTGCATGCTGCCTAACGCTATGCCTTATTATGTGCAATGTGATGCCTTAGCATAGATGCCTTTCTGCATGATGATTACATATTGTTACTCGTCTCCCTAGACTTATATTAAACGATGATTCTCCCCGACAATTGCTAATACTTAAATCCTTCCTCGTCTCTAAGTAGAACTTATTGATAGAAAAATTTCTTAGACTTAGGGTCTAATCCTATAAATATCTCATCAAGATTTTTGATTCCACGAACCATAGAACTAGTGTGGTACATAGACACCTGTATTCTGGTTTTCCTGGCAAAAGGCCCTCGGGCTAAGGTAAGCATTTCGTATAAATCCTACGGGACCAGTCATGCTTACCTGGGGAATTCCGGGATGAGTGATAAACTATGGCCAACATACACCAGTTTCTAAGGTGAATGGGTCAATTCATCTTGACGTGTCAACGATTCCAAATGATGATGTGTCATCCAATGGAATCACCCCGTACAACCTATGATTCTTACTTTAACTGTCCATCCTTATTACCCTTTTAACCGATCTTAATTCAATTTATATTTTCCAGCATGTCTCGTTACCAAGGAACCCGAGGAAGATCTGGCCGTAAGCTTGCCGCCCTAATTGCCCGGCAAATGGCTGCGGTCATCCCGACTATGGTGGCTGAACTCAGCAGCACCATGATCGCCAACGTCGCAAGCAACAGCAACGGCCAAGGCGAAAATAGTGCAAACCAAGGTCGTAACAACCAGAAGTGCACTTTCAAGCACTTTAGTCATGCAAGCCTCCCAGTTTCAGTGGCAAGGAAGGTGCCACCGGTCTCTTAGAATGGTTTGAAGGGATGGAAAACACCTTCGTCAACTGTGAGTGCCCCGAAGCACTTAAGGTGAGGTATGCCACCAGTATGCTGCAACAAAGGGCCTTAACTTGGTGGAACAGTGAAAAGCGAAACCGAGGTCCCGACGCGATCTTGGCTTTAACTTGGGAGGAGTTCAAGAACATAGCCATCGCCAAGTTTTGCCCGAGAGAAGTGAGATCAGAAGCTAGAAGAAGAATTCTGGAACTTGAAACAGGATGGCGGGAACCATCTAGCCTATTCTACCCGCCATCACGAGCTGAGCATACTGTTGCCCCACATGGTGGATACTGTTGCCCGTAATGTGGAAAAATTTATCAAGGGGGTGCCGCCTCAGATTCAGGATGCCGTTGTGGGTAGCCGACCCGCAACCCTAGAAGAAGCTATTACAATTACTGCACAGCTGACAGAAAACCACATCCGGGCAGGCACCATGTCTGCAAAGGGGACCAAGAAGACTGAGAAGACGGTTCCCGAGGAGGGCAAGGAGGCTAAGGTTGATAACAGGAAAAGGAAGTTTGTACCGGCACGAAACTACGCAGTGGCCGCTCCTAAGCCATCCCAGAGGCAGTGTGTTCCCGGGGCTGCACCGGCACACAAGTGCCCGTGGCAAGGGCTTATGCAGGTCCTCTACCGCTGTGCAACACATGTAAGTACCATCATCCGGGAATCTCCCGTGTCGCATCTGCACACTATGCGGCAAGTATGGGCATCTCGTGGCAACGTGTCGCCGAGCACTGGGGAACGCAGTGACGGAACCAAACCGGGCATGCTACAACTGTGGAGAACCAGGTCACTACCGACCCCAATGCCCTCGCCTTGTGGGCAATGTTCCACCAGCTCGTGGACGTGCCTTCAACATCAACGCAAACCAAGCCCAAGCGAACAACGACGTGGTGAACGGTACGTAATTTTCAACCCATCTCCGTAGAATCCTCTAAAAATTCCTGATTTATGCCTAAGTGCTTTTTAAACCTACACAGGTATGTTTCTTATTAATGATACCTATGCTTACGTACTATTTGATTCGGGTGCCGATAGGAGTTTCGTTTCCTTAGAATTCGAACCGATACTTGCGAAACCTCGTACGAATTTGGGAAGACCTCTCACTGTTGAAGTTGCCGATGGAGAACCGATCACCGTCGACGTGGTCATTCGTGATTGCCTATTGTGCCTCGACGATCATAGATTTCCTATCGACCTTATTCCTATGAAGCTCGGGAGTTTCGACGTTATTATTGGCATGGATTGGTTATCGAAGAATCATGCTGAGATCGTTTGTTTTGAGAAGTGCATTCGCATACCCTTACCGACCGGAGACACGTTGAAGGTGTTCGGTGAACGGTCTTCCAAAAGACTCAAGCTTATGACATGCACTCAAGCTCGAAAGTGCCTGAGTAAGAATTATCCAGCATTCTTGGCTTACGTAGTCAACACTAAAGTCAAAGGGAAGGAACTCAAGGATGTTCCAATTGTACGAGAATTCCCTGAAGTATTTCCCGATGACCTTAGTGGGTTACCTCCTGTACGGGAAGTTGAATTCAAAATCGACTTGATCCCGGGAGCGAGCCCCGTGGCCAAATCACCTTACCGACTAGCACCATCTGAAATGCAAGAACTCTCTAGCCAACTCCAGGAATTATCCGAGAAGGGTTTTATCCGCCCTAGTTCTTCTCCTTGGGGTGCACCTGTCTTATTTGTGAAGAAGAAAGACGGGTCATTTCGCATGTGCATCGATTACCGGGAGCTCAACAAGTTAACCGTCAAGAACCGGTATCCCCTTCCTCGTATCGACGACCTCTTCGATCAACTTCAAGGAGCCGCAATCTTTTCAAAAATCGACTTGCGTTCGGGTTATCACCAACTGCGAGTCCACGACGACGACATCCCAAAGACTGCTTTCCGCACTCGGTACGGGCATTACGAGTTTATGGTTATGCCTTTCGGCTTAACCAATGCTCCTGCGGTCTTCATGGACCTTATGAACCGAGTGTGCAAGCCATACCTAGATAAATTTGTCATTGTGTTCATCGATGACATTCTTATCTATTCCAAGTCTCACTCTGATCATGAACTCCACCTTCGTCAAATCCTCAATCTGTTGAAGAAGGAACAACTGTTCGCGAAGTTTTCGAAATGCGAGTTCTGGCTGGAAGAAGTACAATTCTTAGGGCACGTCGTGAATAGCCAAGGAATTCACGTCGACCCTGCAAAGGTGGAAGCCGTGAAGAATTGGAGGCTCCCACAACGCCGACGGAAGTTCGATCATTCCTTGGTCTAGCCGGGTATTACCGACGATTCATTGCCAATTTCTCAAAAATCGCAAAGCCACTCACGTTCCTGACCCAGAAACACCAGCCTTCGAGTGGAAAGCCGAACAAGAAGAGGCGTTCGAGACATTAAAGCATAAGTTATGTAATGCTCCTATCCTGGCTCTACCGGATGGAAATGACGACTTCACGGTATACTGCGATGCGTCGAAACAAGGCCTTGGTTGTGTCTCATGCAACGAGGAAAGGTCATAGCTTATGCCTCGAGACAATTGAAGGTTCATGAGGTAAACTACACGACGCACGATCTCGAGCTCGGAGCGGTGGTCTTTGCCTTAAAAATCTGGAGGCATTATCTATACGGCACGCAATGTATAGTATACACGGACCACAAGAGCCTTCAACATGTCTTCAATCAGAAGGATCTCAATATGAGGCAACGTCGCTGGGTGGAATTAATTAGTGACTACGACTGCGATATCCGATACCACCCCGGCAAGGCAAATGTCGTAGCCGATGCATTGAGTAGGAAGACACACCAAAAGATGGTCTCCGTTCAAGAAATTCGCGACCGTCGGCAGTGGTTCGATACATTGGGAGAGTTTGATACAGAAGTCCGACTTGATGTTCACAATACTACAGTGTTGCTACAAAACTTGAGGATCGAGTGTGACATAGAGTCAAGCATTCGAGAAGCCCAGCAAGCAGTACAAAGTGAGGAGAGTATGAAAGATGAACTTGAGCCCAATCTTGTGGCCCAACTGGAAGCAAGAGCCAATGGGTTGATATATTTCGCGAACCGAATCTGGATCCCCAAACACAATAACCTTCGAGCTATTATCATGAATGAAGCACATCAGACTCGCTATTCAATTCACCCGGGCTCCGATAAGATGTACATGGACTTGCGGAGTCAATATTGGTGGCCCGGAATGAAACGGGACATAGCAACGTACGTCGCTAAATGTCTTACATGCACGAAGGTTAAAGCGGAGCACCAACGCCCAAGTGGATTGCTCGAACAGCCCGAAATTCCCATGTGGAAATGGGAACATATATCCATGGACTTCATAACCAAACTACCTCGGACACCTCGTGGGCACGATAGCATATGGGTAATCGTCGACCGATTGACCAAGTCGGCACATTTCATACCCATACGCGACACGTATAAGACATCAAGACTAGCTCGGATTTATATCGACGAGATCGTAAGCCGTCATGGTGTGCCCCTTCATATCATATCCGACCGAGACGCTCGTTTCACTTCTCACTTCTGGTCTTCTATGCAAGAACTTCTGGGTACGCAATTGGATTTAAGTACGGCTTACCATCCCCAAACCGATGGTCAAACCGAGCGGACGATCCAAACTCTGGAAGACTTGTTGCGTCTCTGTGTTCTCGATTTTGGTGGTGACTGGGATACACACCTACCACTCGCAGAATTCTCCTACAACAATAGTTACCATTCGAGCATCCAAATGGCACCGTTTGAAGCACTTTATGGTCGTAAATGTCGTTCACCGATTTGCTGGACCGACATGGGCGAAAATCTTATCACCGGTCCCGAACTCATACAAGAGACGACCGATAAGGTTGCTATTATCCGCAAGAACTTGGAAACGGCTAGGAGTCGACAGAAGAGCTATGCCGATAAACGTCGCAAGCCGCTAGAATTCCAAGTTGGGGAGATGGTCCTTCTCAAGGTCTCGCCGTGGAAGGGTGTGGTTCGTTTGGAAGGAAAGGTAAGTTAGCTCCGAGGTTTGTAGGACCTTTCAGGGTTCTGAAAAGAATCGGGAAAGTGGCCTACAAACTAGAACTACCCTCTGACCTTAGTGGAATTCACCCGGTCTTCCACGTCTCGAACCTGAGGAAAGTGTTTGGCCGACGATAACTTGTATGTACCGTTGGAAGACATCCAGATCAACGAGTCCCTACATTTCGTTGAGAAACCCGTCGAAATCATGGATCGCATTATGAAGAAGACTAGAACCTCTACGACCCCAATAGTAAAGGTTCGGTGGGAAAACAAGCGGGGAGCGGAATTCACTTGGGAGCGCGAAGATCATATGAAGAAGACTTACCCTGAGTTATTTTTGTAACCTTCGTTATTTTAATTTCGGGACGAAATTAATTCAAGTTGGGGAGACTGTAACATCCTGTATTTTTGAGTTAATTAAAGTAACTCGTATTTCTTGTGGGACCTTTTATGCATTTTGAATCTTTGGGGACTTATTGATTAATAAACAATAATGGTTGCAATATTATTTATTAATAAGCAATTATAATATATACTTACAAATAATAATTATCATGGCAATAATAATAATAATAAATATAATAATAATAATAATAATAACAAATATAATAATAATAGTAATAATAATAACTATAATAATAATAATAATAATACTAATAACAATAATGATAATAATAATAATAATAATAATAATAGTAATAATTAGTGAAAAACTTAAATCAAAGTTCAAGGGGGTGTTCTGCCAAATTTCAAACTTAAAACTAATATAAATCCTTTTAATCAACACCTAAACTCCAGGGGGAGAAATGTAATTTCTTCTTTTACCGGCGGCTTCGGCCGGAGCTCCGGTCGAGCTCCGGCGAAGCTTCAAATTTCGTTTTTGTTGCATTGATCAATTAAAACCCCCCCAACCCCCTCGACCCAGTGTTTCGAACCTGAACCCTAGCTCAAATTAAGATTCTCGCGCGTGAAAACTTTCCAAACCGAACCACATTCGATCGATGGAAACTTTGAAATCGAATCCTGCCAAATTCGAAGTTTTCAATCAAATTAATTACTCCCAAACTAAACGCGGCTTATCAATCAATTATACAATCACCATTGCAAATTAACAGCTTCAAATCTCCTAATTTGGTAAACTTCGAACGCGTTTTAAATCGAGAGAGAAAGGCTCGAATTCATGAAATGAAGCCTATAATTATGGGTTTCGGTTCATTGTGAAGTTACTGAACTCTCCAAATCTTCAATTTCACAAGAAAATCACTCGATCAGGAAACCCCAAACAAGAACACCCGAAACCTAAACGGATTCGAAATCACCTATTATCTCATCAAAACAGGTAATTGAGATCTGTTTTCTACTCGATTTGTCCAAAGATCAAAAGCCCTATGATGATTCGGCTGATTAACAGCGAATCGAGGGTCAATTTCGGATCCAATGAACCTAGGGTTCATCGGATTTGGGGAAACGGGGAAACCATGGTTAAAATCAAATCAAACCAAAAGTGAACCAAGGCCATGGCCCTGGTTCACTGGTTCCCGCACTACCATTCCCAAGGGAGTCCCGGGTTCGACCCCGGCAACCCTTTTCCTTTTGTGTTATTTTCTTTTCTTTTCCCTTTTCTTTACCTTATGTCTTATTTTTTATTATTATTAATTAATTCTTTTTTTCTGAAAATTAATTCTGAATAAATTCTAAAATGAATTTATAAATTCAGAATTTATTTTAATTAGTATTTATTTTGTTTATCAAAGTTTTTATTAAATTCAAAATACATTTTGATATTTTCTTTAAATTATTTAAACAATGTTGTGTGATTATTTATAACATATGCATGTATATATATATATATGTATATATATATATATATATGTAACTATTACAAATAATTTAAATAATTTATTTATACATCTATTCTTAACTTACATTGTAAAATATATTCATATATTCATATGCATACATATATATACTCATTATACATATACATTGTCAAATAATAAAAATGATTAAGTACTTACATATATATATTCATATTCATACATTTATATATCATTGTAAAATATATACATATACATGTCAAATAAATGATTAAGTACTTACATATATATATATATATATATATATAATTATTACTTGATTTATCACAATCAATAAAACATACATAGACCGTTTAATGTACGATTATTTTCCCTTACATTAGACAATCGCCTTCGCGCAATAAATCTAATTATCATCATTCCATTAAACTCAATTCACCTTAATAACACAAAATAAATAGATGTTAATCTCTATTTCAATCCATTATAACTAAACATCAAACCAATTATAACGCGTTACCTTATTCTTATTTAGGTGCCTTGTGACGTTTGTGTTGGAAATATTATTCGTGGTTATTCGTATTTCATCTTCAAGTCTTCTTATTATCATGTGAGTTCTTATGCCCCATTTACATATACTTTACACCTTTCGGGGTGAAACATGTTGGTTATACAAACAAACTTATACACGCTTTGATACTTATTACGCACGTGCAATTCTTTACATAGTCGTGGTTATTTGAATATGTTAAGTTGTATATGAGATGTGACATACGTGTGCAATCATTAACTATAACTAGCCTGGCGAAGTCTTAGATCTTTGGGCCTGACAAGCCTATTTGGTGCTAAAGCCGAGGGATTGCCGGCTCCTAGGAGCCGTATGCTTGTGCACTAGGGAACCAAATACACTTAGCTAATCATGCTTATTCATATTATTCAGTCAAGGTTTGATTGTAACTGTGCATGTTCTATATACTTACTATCTTGTGACCATTGACTAGAATTGCCACATTCTTTCTCATGATATATACTTATTGTACTTTAAAACCATGAGAACTCACCAACTTGTTAGTTGACTTTATTTTCAACATGTTTCAGGTAATGTGCAAGCTTAATGATGATTGAAGAAATGCTTAAGCTTAGGATATGGACCTAGACTTAAATAAACATTTGGATTCATTTCTTGTTTATTGTTTTCTTGTAAGACGTGGTTGGTTGTGATGTTTGAAAAACAATTGGTTAATGGCATTTATATTTTAACTTAGCGTTATGTGGCTGTGAACAATCTTAACCCTCACACTTCGACGTTTCCGCCGTCATGGTGGGGTGTGACGGGTGTGGGGAAAATCACGGATTGAAGAAATCGAAAACCCCAATATAGATCGAGCACCAAATTGAATGGTTGTATAACAATGCTACAAGGCAAAAGCCTACACCGCTCTCGCCACAAGGGGGGCGGTTGTCGGCGACCGGCAACAATAAGCCCAAAAAAAGTCTAGGCCAGTAATCATGCTATCATTGACAGATCTAAACACCCAATAAAATGATTTAAATAAAGAAAATAAAAGAGATGGAGACGAAGACCCACCGGAAGTCTCGACCACAAAGCCGGACGACCGTTCATCTACCGGAAATGCATGTAGACCAGACGCTACCAAGGCACGACCTTAACCTCCGCTACTATAAAAGGCTAACGGTCGGTGGCCAGCAACGTTAGGCTACAAGACAGTCCTAGGCAACGCCCCAACAAAGCAATCAAAACCAAATCTCAACAGTTATTGCTAAGAAAACTAAGCGGAGACAATAACCCGATCTAGGGTTTTTACAGAAAGTCAACTATGGCTAATTAAACAGACAACAAAATCGATGCATGATCAAGTCTCAGACCGAGTCGGCCTAGTCATTATCGACCGAAGATATCAAGAACCCCAAAGTACATCGAGCTTCAAATTAAATGGCCGCAGAGCCTATGCTACCAAGGCACAACCTAACTGCCGTCGCTAGAAAAGGTGCGGCATGCGGCTACCGGCAACGATAGGCCACAAGAGTCTCAGGCTAGCCATCATCGACAAATAACAAAGAACACCCCAATAAAGAAACGAATGGAGATAATAGAAGAGATAGAGGCATAGAGGCACCGTATGTCACGAGCGCAAGGTCGGACGACCGTTAGTCGGCGACAAATGCCACCAGAGACGGTGATTCCTCCACCTATCCCTACTTTCTATCTCTAGATAACCTTCTCTGTCTAAGAATGGAGATCATTGCAGAAATGGAGACAGGGAGACACCAGTGTCGCGATCTAAGGACCAAATGTTGATCCATCGACGACAAAGGCGGCCGGAGATGACCGCTCATCTGCCGCCGCCACCGCCTCTCTCTACTTTCTCTTTCTAATATGTAAGAATGCACACATTATACAAATAAATAGGGTAGAAAGCTTATGAAAAACCCCCCAAAATAATGTGGCAAAATTAAACAGATTAGAAACCTTACTGGTCCCACCGATCAAAGGTTTTAATAGGTAATAGAATATCTGAAAATTAAGTGCAGTACATTTCTCCACTCACTTTTAAGTTTTAATACTTGAATCTCTTTTACTGAAATCTAGTCTTCGTTTGTCACTTATTAGACTTATTAGTCCGTGTATACAATGTCTTCTTATACTTTTAAAGGCCGGTCTTTAAAATCAAGAGTAAATTACATGGATGGTTCCTCTGATTATGTTAAAAATTTTAATTTGATCCTTAAAGTTTAAAATCTTTAGATATAGTCTCTAACATTTTTTTTCTCTTTCATATATGGTCTTTAAGTCTGTTAGTTAACCGTTAGTGATGTTAAATATTATAAAAATTAACATTTTACTTACATTAGCCATCTATTTAATTTACCTTTTGAACTATAGTATTATTTTTATTTAAGAAATTTTTTTTTATTTTTATATTATTTTTATAATTTCATTATGAATAAGATTATTATTTGATAAAATACGTTTTAAATACAGAAATAAAAAACTTTTTAAAAACATGTTTTTAAAATGTTTAGTTTTTTAACCGTTCATTTTTTATATGTCATTCTAAAACCTTCTGATTTTCTAAAACATTTTGATTTTTTAAACTTTTATTAAACTGGTTGGTTTTCTAACTTTTTTTTAAAACCTTTCATTTTTTAAAACATCTTTTCTTAAACAAATTCTTAGTTTTTTAAATATTTTTAAAAAACAATACAATTTTAAAAGTCTTTATAAAAATAAGACATTTTTATAAGGGTTTAAAAAAACCTGCATATTGGTTTAAAAAAAGTTATGAACCACATTTATAAGAAGACATTTTTTAAATATTTTTTTATTTGTGTATTAAATGATACACATATTTCTAATAAAAAGGTTATAATATAATGAAATTACATTGATGTTCCTTACAAGTAAAATTGTTATTTTGACAAATTTAACATCACTAACTGAACTAACAGAGTTGGGACCATTAATATAAGATAAATATAACATTAGGGACTATATTCGTAATTTTAAAACTTTAAGGACTAAATCTAAAATTTTAACCAAATCACAGAGACCATCCGTGTAATTTACTCTAAAATCAATTTTAACATATATATTTAATGACAAAAATAGTCTTTAATATTTATATCTTCTTTCATAAGGTTCGTCAGCAGCTTTAGCAACCCGTATATCCTTCATTTTTATTGGTACCGATAGGGCGGGGGCGGTGTTTCGAGCACCGCTCCCCTACCCCCTACCCGTGTCCAGTCCCTCCTCCTTCATGTCTGCTACAAAGGTTAAATATGTATTAGCGTAGGTGCGATGCTCCTCAAATATAAAGATAACGCTAAAGTTCCAAGATAACTTTGTTATTTTAATTATTTGTTACCCTTTAAATTAGTTTGTTGACTCAATGTCTACCTAAGAATAATTTGTTATGTATCATATAGTATATGTAACAATCTTAACATTTTTCAACATTTAAGGTGAATTTTACCAGACTCTAATATGGTACGAGCTTTAGTTTGTTGACCCAAACTTCGATCCATAACTATTTATACTAGTATTAAGTTGACTACTATAATATCTTTGTCCACTTATCCCTTGCTTCAATCTTGAAGCAACTGGCAAGATCACACTACAACAATAAGACCCTATAGCGACGCCGTTTCGTTGCCATAGCCAAAATTGAGCTATACCGACGTAACTTGGTCGCTAACAAAGGCGTCGGCGTAGAGTTGTCGTTTTAAATTAAAAATGTCGTCGGTATAAGTGTCGTCGGTATAAGTCACCCTATAGCAACGACATGTCGTTATAGCTTAATTAAAAAACTAAAATAAATCCAGTTTACTTACAGCGATGACATGTCGTTGTTTCAGGGTTTCAAAAAGGCACCAACCTTTCCCTCCGGTCAATTTTGATCAAAAACCCTGGGTTTGTTTTGTATGGTGTAATAGAATAGATGAAAGAATATAATTAATCAGAGAATGTAATGGATGAGATAATAAAATGAATCATTACATTTTATTGTCCTATTTGGTTACCCTATAGTAATGGAATGAATCTTTGTGTTTTTTGTTAGGTATGAAAATACAAAATAAATAAAATGTAAAAGTGGTTATAGTGGTGATGGTTGATGGTGGTGGTGGCGGTGGTGGTTCCCGGTGGCGGTGGTTGGCGTGCCTGTGGCCGGTGGTGGTTCCCGGTGGCGGTGGTTGGCGTGCCTGTGGCCGGTGGTGGTTGGCGACGCTGCCAGCGGTGACGGTGGTGGCTGCTGTTGGTGGTGGTCGGTGGTGGGTGGGTGGGTGGTGTTGGTGACTAATAATGGAAGAAGAAATAGAATGAAAAAAAAGAATGAGGGGTGGATGGAATAAATTTGAAGAAATGAAATCAATTATGTAATGATCCATTTCATTACATTCACCAAACAAACATTTGTTTTTTATTCACACTCAATGATTCATTTAATTATGCCTCTCAATACTGCTTACCAAACGCTACCTAAGACACTAGTGACGACATTATGCCGCTATCGCTTGGTTTTTAGCGACGGCTGATCATATCATCCTATAACCTATAAGTTTAATTGGCACAATGTCAGTTTCTTGTAGTGAGGTTCTGGGCCATTGTTGTTGGGACCGGATCGGATCGATTGGTCCAACCGGAAATCGGCTAGGTGGCCGGTCCGGTTCGCATCGAATCGTTTTGGGCAGGTTCGACCGGCCAGTTCGTCTTGAATCGGTTGTCGGACCGGGAAACTGGACTGGTTCGAACCGGATTTTGATTTTTTTTATTTTAATGGGTAAAAACGGGGTGTTGAACCATAAATTAGTACGTTGGATATAAAAATATAGTTAAGTTTTATATATAACTGTAAAATACATATATAAACTACTTATATTTAATTATATGTATAACTATATATATATATATATATATATAATATACTATATATATAATTATGACGTCATGCGGTTCTTAGATCCGGTCCGGTTTTGAAACATTGTTTTCGGCCTCACAACATCCCAACATGTATGGTGTGATTTTGAGGCTAGTTAGACCATTCACAACCCATTCTTTATATTATCCATATAATTACACTAAAAATTACTATTTTTTTCTCTCTTCTTTTCAACTTTATTATTACTTTTTCTATCTTCTCCACTCACAACCACTTAAAATATATCAAAAACATTATAGGGTTTTGAACAGTGTTTCCTCAAAATACATATTGAACAATAAATTTACCATATCCTTTACTCACAATCACTTATAACCATACCATAGGAAATACACTCATATAAATTTAGAGAATAACTTGTGAATGCTCTTACACCCATCATTCCATGAAGCGTATGTGGAATCTTTGTGACTCTTTTAGGCAACTTCAAAAAGGTTCTTTTGTTAGTCTACGGTTGAAAGTACAAATTCATTTCCGACGCTACTATTGGTTAACCGGATGTCGAAATAGACAAATCTCATTTTTTTTCTTTGTTAACTTTGATCATCCTTATTAAGCAGTTTGTAATAGGAAAATCTCGTATATTTGAACAATACATATAATATTATTTTCATTATAAACAGATGCATTACATTGCTTAAACAAATTGAAGTGTATCTTTGTATGTTACAAATGATGATATGGCCGAGAAGCACCATTAAATCATCCTTATTTCGATACAATCTATTATTATGTAGTAATTATTGATCATACTGTAGTCCATTACGAATTAAAAGAAGTTATTCATTGTAATAATCTTCTTGAAACATATCAAAGGTTTCAGGAGAGCCCAACCGCGTAAGATTAACATAATCTTGAGGACAATGAGCCGATAATCCTGGAAGTATTAGTCCAAATAATCGAACTCCAATTAAAAGTATCCCTTCTTTGTAATTCCTTCCGAAAGCGTATGGCATTACCGCACTTCTCACCAGTTCAAAAAAGGCATTTAAGTACATTGGCACGATTGATATAGTCGAGAAGTAGTTCTTGTTCGGTACTTCGTTCATCACCTTCAAAACACCATTTCATTCGAACCGAAATTATACACAAAGAAATTGTCACAAAGAAATGAAACATTAGGGTTACAAAACAAATCACTACTAGAAAACAGGTTTTTTTTCTTCTATTGATGTGAGATTACCGATGAAACCCATTTAATTACAATTAGAAAAACAAACAAATTATTTTTTAATTGCCGACCAAAATTTCATCGATAAGTAAAAAGAATTACATATGGAACCTAGGGGTGACAATTTCTGACATGACTCGAAACACAATACACAAAAAACTAGGTTTCGATTTTGCATATCTAACATGTTTAAAATAACAAGTTGTGACGGGTTGACATGTTTAACTAAACAGATGATGCTTAGGTTCAGTTGTATAACATTGACTCGCGAACACATTTTACCTATTTTTCACAACATAATTAACACGTTTACAACTTAATTTATAACCCAACAAGCTGTAAATCAGACACAATTGATACATCTATGTCAGAACCCATAACATCCCTAAAAGAAAAGAAAAACTCCAAAATTAAATTGTTAATTGTTATCAAAAAATCCTTCTCTAATCATCGTTGGTAAAATTTCCATTAGTAATCCATTGGTAAAACTTTTACCATGCCTACAAAGCCTAGCTAACGACAATTGGCATTTTAACTGACAAATTACTGACCAAAATATCATTTGATTCGTAGTGACTACATACCTTCCCTCTGTAGAAGCTGTTGAAGTAATAACAGTTGCCAAAGTGCTTAAACAAAAGATCAGAATCATCAAATGGTACTCTCGGAATAACATCATTCGAATAAACGAACCGAAAGTATCTCCGTACGCCCAATAAATCTTCCATGAACCTACAGAACTGACGATCTCCAACTCGCGGTTGTCCAAATGTATACACACCCTCAAGTCGCTCTAGCAACTTGAACTCCTTATGTAACCCTAATATCGCGGGAAACAAGACCGCGAGTGCACCACCCAAACTATGGCCCGTGACAATAAATCGTGTGTTCTTGTTCTCTTTGAGTTTTTCTTTAAGTACTTCCCTAAGTTTGTAGTAAGCAAAAGGGTTTACATCGTGTTCTTCATGTTCATTAAGGCATAAAGGCCATGAGGCGTCTTTTTGTAAACCTAAGGCTTTCATGAAACCCATGTGGACTTTACCTATGCCCGGAAGACTATACCATGAGAAATCAAGATCGGTGCACCAATCGTCTGCACTAAACGGAGATGTTCCTCGAAATGATATGCAGATTAGATCGTGATCTCCGGTTTTGTCGATGAACATAAAAGCTTGTGTTGGGTGTTTCTTCTCAGGCCCTGATTCTTTCTCAAATGCTACAAAATATGTGTGGAATCAAGGGTGAATATTATTGTACACACAAGAAAAAAAGAATCATTTTTTTTTGTTTTAGGTAAATTAAACTAATGTTTTAAGAACCAGATTAGACCTGAATATCAATTGGTTTATTGTACTGGTCTAATCGGTCGGATTGAATTTAAGAATGTGAAGGTCAACGTCATGTATAATAAGAAACTGAAATCTAGTTCGAGAACCCGCTTCACCAGTTCAACTAGTAACTGGTTAGCTCGATCAAAAGGAAACGGTCCAAATAGCCATAACTGTTCTAGTCCTATAGTCGGTTTCCAGTTCAATCGGCCCAATCTAATTTTAAAAACACTACATGTATATGGTTTCTAAGTGTTCTTTCAAAATCTCTTTAAAATCTACATGTTCTGCTAGTTGAGGAAGCGAATGTATAATCCACTTGTTCCACAAGCAAACACGAGTTTTCTTTTGTTTTTCGATTTTATTTTTAAGAAAACAAAATCACATATTATTTATTTTTTATGTAATTTTTTTAATATTTAGCTTATCATAAATAATATAAATACACAATTTTGTTTAGATTTTTAAGACATTTTGAAATGAATAATATTAAAACAAGTTCATCCGACAAGGGTATTGTTTTATAACTGTTTTAAATTTAACTCAGTTTTTAATAAAACTCATAGTTGAATGTCCAAAAAAACTAAATAAAAATGTTTAGGTTTTCTTATAAAGTGAAATTTTACAAGTTGGAGCGGAACTTCTTCCACATTAGCTAGTTGAGTCACCTACAAATCATACACTTGTTAGATTTTACTGTGATCATCTTTATCATAAGTAGAAGAAATGATTTAATTAGATATCCTTTATAATTGTATTATACTCGTAGAAATAATTATCAACATTAGGGATTTTCATTTTTCAATGAATGATAATATATGCGCGAGTTGGTTGTTTCTTACCATTTAAACAATTGTAAAACCCTATATGCTCCATCTGCACAAAGAATGTTCTATATATTAATTCAGTTGTATATTCAGCTTTTTTGAGTTTTCATGACCCAAAAAATTGTATATTAATCATTAGACTTTTGAATTTAAGGAACCTTCCAATGATCCTCAACTATTTTCTTGATCCGAGCTTCGTTCTCGTATGCAGTTTTAGCAGCCATGATCGCCAACGCGCTAACATATTTTGGATCATCACGAGTAATTTCATCATCCAACTCCACTCGCGTGTCTGTTAAGCCGATTGCGGACAAGAAATTTGGTGATTCTCGACATAGTTCCACGTTCTTACCTGCAAAATTTTGTTAATTTAAGAAACTTTTTTACTTCTAACGAAAATAATAGAAAAAAGAAACAAGAACAAAAACAAAAGAAAACATACCGTGAAGTCTCACTCAAATTGTGTTGATAATCAAATTAAGAACAATTAGAATAAAAATCTTATTTTTTCGTTCACCACTTCTAGTTAATGTAAAGATTGTGGGTTCAAATCTAGATATTACACATTACCAAATGGGATTTGTGAAAGATTCCTATATGGTTTTTCTTATCTGATCATGCATGAAGAATAAGTGTGCATGCAAACAATATGTAGCGTTAAAAATAAAAAAAATGGCTACATATGAGTGTCATGTGACTATACCCTACATTTCTACAAGAATATTATTTCACGACTCGAAATGGTGATGTCGTGACCTACGTACAAATCAAATGGTAACAACCTTACTGTTGTTCCAACGTCTTTCCCTATATCTTAATATTTAGCATTAAAATGAACAAACTAAATAAGTAAAAAGAAACCTTTCAGTGTATTCAACACGAGCATGTAGAAGCTATCATAGTATGACCACAGGTTGAGCGAAGACTCGATGAAACGCCCGAAGCGCTCCATCAATCCAGAAATCAACTTAAGAAAACAAATGATGACAATGGAGATGAAGATCAAGAATCGACGACAAAATGTTCCATGTAACCCCTCGTCGTCATGGGACTCTATGAACGTTCTTGATCCTATGTTTTTGTCGATTAGAAGTCGACATAGCTCCCAAAATCCCACCCTATCGAGATCAAGTAGAAAGCGTTCATCGCCCATGTCGATTTAATTAGTTTTTTTAAAGAACAAACTTGTTCTTATTGATGTAGATGTTGATGATGGTATGTTCTTGTGTCACATTTTATAAATGGAGTTTGGTTCCTAACGAATAAAGATCAACTTACTCGTTTGACACTTATTCTCTAGAAAAGTCATAAAGTTTAATTGGATGGATTTGTGATTTTTTGTTTGTGGGTTTTATAAGTCTTGAATTAATAACTAATAATCTATAGATATAAATATTTTAAGTAATAAAATATAAGATTCAAGATACATAAGCTAGGCTAATTGTAGATCCCATGGAAAGACAACGACGTTTGAGGTTCCCAACTATGGAAGTTACCACGTTACATGGAATAATATCTTTACCAAAAAGAAATGTCATGTATCACGTTTATACCATGTGGTATATTTCTTTAGTTGTGTCATTTAGGGTACACCGAGCGCATGACGGATTCCTCATTGGGTTCATGGGGCTCACCGGTACACCCACTACCAGAAAACTCAGTGTTTTCCGACAAACATTTTTGTAGGAAAATCGTCAGAAAAGCCCTTTGGCAACAAACTTCCGACAAAATCCTTTTGTGGGAAAATAACTAGTTTTCTAGTAGTGACTGTTTCCGGTGAGGAGGTAGGGAACTCGGGTTGGTGACCCCGTGATTGAACCCTGGAATAGAGCCGTTGAACGGCTAGAAAAATGACCATTGAAGACTTCTTAGAAATGTATTTGATAAAAATAAATACACTATAAATACAACAAATATAAATCATTTTCACACCAAATAATTTCATTCTTTCTCCAACCATACTTACATATATTCTATTCAAATTTTAATATTTTATTGCAATAAATGAATCCAAGAAAGAAGGAAGTTGCAAGCAAAAAACCAATCATATCGAAGATCGGTTCTAGCCAACTTAGTGGGTACAAACGCAATACTACCCGTAACATCCAACTGTGCCTGACAGACCAACTGAATATGCTTCGTGACAATTCTCCTACGATCCAAACTATGACCCACGTGCATATCGAAAATCAAACCCTCCCTATAGTGATAAGAAAGTTATATTTTTTAGTTTTATTAATTAACAATATGTTATTACTATTCTTATTAATATACTTGGTCGGTGGGGACTTCTCCACGGCTTTTTCTGTGGTTTATAAGGGTGGTTGGAGTGGTTTTTTTGGGTTCCGCTTTCCTGTTTGTTTGCTGCCTTTCTTGTGGAATCTTGCTAATAAGGTTTGATTTCTTCTTTGTTGTTTTTGTGGTTGTTTGATTTTGTTTTCGTTTGGGTGAGGCAGAGGGGGGATCTTGGTATACTTATTCATTGTTGAAGAGGAAGTCCAGCCGACCAACATGCAGACCCGATTAATGAGGATCAAGACTTGAAATGGCGGAATTCTTTTTGCTCTGACCACCATAGTCTTCGACGCTGCTATCGGATTTGTCGATTTACGATTTCCGGTTACTATGGAATTCCGACCGTTTCGTCTTGTGGCTGTTAACAGTATTTGCTTCTAACTGGCCCAGTAATGAGTGTTTGGGTCTTCCTTTGATTGTTGCTAGGTTTAGATTGAACATGCATACTCAGTTCATGAAGAATCGGAAGGGAATAAACTACATTTCTATAATCCATTCACCAAGTTAAGAAAACTGTTTGAAAAATGTAAAACCTACATACATTTAACAAAATCAACCAAAATTGAAGAAATAGTAGGGCAGAGATAGTGATTGGGTCGATCACTTTCAACAATTCGACAGTGATGTTGATGCCAATAGCAGTAGGGAATAACGGTGATGGAGACTGGTGGTGCACGACGACGGTGCTGTGGTGGTGGTGCGGTGGTAAAATGGTGGTGGTGCTGCGGTGGTAAGATGGTGGTAGTGTGGTGGTGATGCGGCAGCGGTTCTGCCCTTTGTGGTGGTGGTGCGGTGGTAAAATGGTGGTGGTGCTGCGGTGGTAAGATGGTGGTAGTGCGGTGGTGATGCGGCAGCGGTTCGGTGGTGATGCGGCAGCGGTGCGGTGGTGATGCGGCAGCGGTGCGGTGGTGATGTAGGTTGCGATTTAGGGCTGTATGTAGAGTTTATGTATCGGGCAATAAAGAATGCCCGGCCCGACCCGTATTGCGTATTTTTCTAGGCCCACCAATAAAGAATAGGATTTGAGATGAGAAGATGAAGATGATCACGGTATTTGTATATAGAGTTTAGTATAGTATGGGTAGAGCATTTACAATTTAATATTATATACACACCTTAATTAGTGCTTTTTTATGAGTTGCCGTTTTGTTTTGGTAAAGGTTTGAGTTAAGAGAAACGGTGATAAACGATTTGCAATTTAGATGCGGTGCTTTTTATGTGTGCCAAGTCATACCCATTTCATTTTGTATATTCTACTTGTGAAAAAAGGTGCATTTGAGCCAAATTGAATACGTACAGACATTTTTTTTAGACACTTAAGTATTTACCTTTGTAAAGTTTTTTTAATTTTATGGTAACCCTTTCTAGAACTTTTACGTGCAAATTACATCTTAGCTATAGCATTAATATTATGTGTTGAATGATATATATTAGAATTAACAGAGGGTTTCAATAGTATATTCATATATTACTTGAATAGATTGTTTGACAAAACATGGAAGAAGATTGATTTAGCACCTGACATTTAGATGGTTTGTACACAAACATATGGACCTGAGATTTTCATAAGTTTCAATATAAAATGGATTTCTGTAATAAGTTTTGGTTGCTTGAATTGATTTATTTAATTCTAAAACATTTGTTTAATTAAGGATATCGCAGAGGCTGATTCGTAGTTTTTGTAATAACATCCTCATGGTGCTATCCATGAGGATGTCGTTTTACTGCCCAATAGAAGTTTGTTGTTGTTGGTTTCTATTCGAAATGAGTTTTTGCTATTTTGATGTGAAATTAATCTAGAAGTAGAAGAATAAGAGTAAAAAAAGGGCTATGATACCTTATGTGTCAGAATCTTTTGCGAAGATTATATTTCTTAGCAATTCACTAACTTTTATGATGGTAATTCTTAATTATGTTTTACAATTACCAACTTCTTGAAACATCATAGAGCTATTTGTGTGTAAAATTTTCTGTTTTTCCTTTTGCTTCTCAGGTTTATGTATGGACCAAGCAAAATCCATATATTCATATGAGCTTCTTGGGCCTCTTTACTTTCACAGCAGCTTACTTACCATGGGTGAGTTCCTGTCATTATGTAATCTGTATTTTCTAAAGTTAGTAACTTGTGCTAATTTACGTTTTTGATCTTTTATACATAGATGTTTAAATTGCTTAATCCTATACATTTGTGATTCCATCTACTTCATCTGAGAAGAAGTAAAGATGGGACCCATTTTTAAATTTGAAGTTTTTGTACATATTTTGAACTTGAGTTGTATACAATGTTGTATTTGTGTAACTAAATCCCAATCTTAGTATGTATCGTTGGCTACTATAAGCAAGTGTGCTTACTATTTAACATAACCGAATTAAGCAATTGGATGTATTTTAATCAGCCTATAAGTTTAGATTATTGAATCCTTTCCATCCTTTATTTTTCAAACACAAAGGAGACAAAACTTGCTCTAAATACTTCTAACACCTAATGTTAAAAAACACTTAAATTACTCTATTTTTATAAAATCATTTATAGTAAGATAAAATTAAACGATATGAATAGAATACTTATTAAATTTGGTTTGTCTATTGATTTGTAATAACATCCTGATGGTGCTATCTATGAGGATGTCGTTTTACTATCCAATAGAAGTTTGTTGTTGTTGGTTTGTGTTCGGGGTGAATTTTTACTATTTTTATGTGAAACTAATCTAGAAGTAGCAGTAGAGTATTTGACTAATAGAGTTCTTATATACTGTTTCTGTGTGTCTATAGAAGGCTAAATGCTCAGTTGATGTTTATCGATTCATCCAACTATTGTAATTGCTGTGATGTTTCTTGGTAGACTGGTTGTGATCTTTAAAAGTGGTCTTTCAGCTCTGAAGATGATGAAATAAATTTGAAGTAATTGCTATTTTTTTTATTTTGTTTGTGCCACTTCTAGGTTTACTTATGATGATGTTGAATTGAAATTGCAGCTGTCATTTGGAATTTTGTTTATATATGTATATATGCTATTTTTTTTTTGCTTTTTGTATTTTGCTTATTTAAAATAGCATGTTAATTGTTATTGTATATGGTTTCTGTTGTTTTTGGCAGATTGTTGCTGACTCGGCATTATCTTTATGTGGCTTTTAAGGTATGCTATGTTATTATGTTTGTATTCAGTGTTAGTTTAGAAATAGAATTGAGAAATGCATGCTGGTTAGTAAGTAGATATGCTTCGATTATAGTAGCTACCTTAGTATTGTTACATTTATAGTTCCTTCAATGTTTAGGTTGGACACTATGTTATAATGTTGCTTTACGTTATTTTATCTTTATTTGGAGTGAATAGCTTTGATGTTGTTATTGGTGCTGTGCTTATCTTGATCAATAGTAATGGTGACGATGTAGTATATGTTTATTTGTCTAAGTAGTGTATATGGCTTTTGCTCAGAGTTCATAGAGAAGGAAGGAATCGTCTTCTTCTAATGCATCTTTAAACGTTGTAGGCAGTAATGTAGGCTTTATGTTATGTGGTATTTTGTTTTCTTTTAGGTAATGTGTGTTGATTTGTTGGTGCTTTAATAGTCTTTTCTTTATAAGTTACATTCTTGTCATTTAGGATTAATTTTGCAATTTGTGTATCCATCTATGCAGGTTGATATTGTCTTTGTGTGGCTGTTGTTTTGGTGTTGTCCACGTGTGTTTTTAAAGTGTAGCTCTGAAGGTACTATTTCTTAACTTTAGCATTTGGAGCTCGGTTTGGTTAGGCGGATTGATATGGTTGTTGATGTGCATGTGTAGTTATGCAACTATAGCTTCATGTGGGTTGTTTAAAAGTTGTTATAGTTGTTTTTGTTGTTTTCAATTAGGGACATTTTATCATCGTTGTTGTTTAATTTTTGAATGTAGCTAGGCCTTGATTTCACATGAAAGATAAGGGGCTTAAATATAGCACCTTAATTTCAAGTGCAACTTTCTATATGAGGTTTAACAAACCTAATACCAATTGTTGAATATTGATTTGTAATAACATCCTAATGCTGCTATCTATGAGGATGTCGTTTTACTATTCAATAGAAGTTTGTTGTTGTTGGTTTGTGTTCGGGATGAATTTTTACTATTTTTATGTGAAACTAATCTAGAGGTAGCAGTAGAGTATTTTGACTAATAGAGTTCTTATATACTGTTTCTGTGTGTCTATAGAAGGCTAAATGCTCAGTTGATGTTTATCGATTCATCCAACTATTGTAATTGCTGTGATGTTTCTTGGTAGACCGGTTGTGATCTTTAAAAGTGGTCTTTCAGCTCTGAAGATGATGAAATAAATTTGAAGTAATTGCTATTTTTTTTATTTTGTTTGTGCCACTTCTAGGTTTACTTATGATAATGTTGAATTGAAATTGCAGCTGTCATTTGGAATTTTGTTTATATATGTATATATGCTATTTTTTTTGCTTTTTGTATTTTGCTTATTTAAAATAGCATGTTAATTGTTATTGTATATGGTTTCTGTTGTTTTTGGCAGATTGTTGCTGACTCGGCATTATCTTTGTGTGGCTTTTAAGGTATGTTATGTTATTATGTTTGTATTCAGTGTTAGTTTAGAAATAGAATTGAGAAATGCATGCTGGTTAGTAAGTAGATATGCTTCGATTATAGTAGCTACCTTAGTATTGTTACATTTATAGTTCCTTCAATGTTTAGGTTCGACACTATGCTATAATGTTGCTTTACGTTATTTTATTTTTATTCGAAGTGAATGGCTTTGATGTTGTTATTGGTGCTGTGCTTATCTTGATCAATAGCAATGGTGACGATGTAGTATATGTTTATTTGTCTAAGTAGTGTATATGGCTTTTGCTCAGAGTTCAAAGAGAAGGAAGGAATCGCCTTCTTCTAATGCATCTTTAAACGTTGTAGGCAGTAATGTAGGCGTACATCATGCTGCTGCTGAGCGTGGTAGTGAATCCTCTAGGTTAGCTTCGTTGCCCGATGGAATCGTAGTTGGCACAACTCCATCTCTCAATTTAGATTTTCAGCCTTACGTGTATGTGGATTCTGGTGACTGCGAATTTGCGTGTGAGTTTTGTGGGGCTTTTTTTTGGTCTGCAGAGCGCGTTAGTCATGTCGCGCGTAGTCGTGCTCCTCGATATAATCAGTGTTGTAAGGCTGGTCGTGTGCGTGTTCGCTTACCTCAGGATCCACCGGCGGTTGTCAAAGAACTTTATCAACGTCCTGATTTTCTTGATAGTATTCGCGCTTATAATTCGATGTTTTCGATGACGTCTTTTGGAGCAGTAATAGATAACTCGATTAATAGAGGTGCTGGTCCTTACGTGTTTAGGGTTGAAGGTCAGATTTGCCACTGGATTGGCACGTTGTGTCCTCCGCCGAATGAAAGGCCGCGTTTCTTGCAGATGTATGTGTACGACACTGATCGTGAGGTTTCGAATAGAATGCATTTGTTTGGCGATGATAACTGTTCGCGTGTTCGTGTTGAAATCGTGGAGCTTCTAATGTCTCTCCTGGAAAACTTTAATTCCTTAGTAAAGCTTTTCCGTTCAGCTAGAGAACTTTGTTTGCAAGAATCTGTTCCCGACTTTTCTATTAGACTCTTTGGTTCAGCCAATGAGCACTCTTATGATTGTCCAGCTGTCGGTACGATAGGGGTGATTGTGCTTGAAAGTCCTCCGCCTGCTGATGATTTTGACATTGTTATTCATTCTAAGAGTGGCATACCTCAACGAGTAAACAAATTACATCCTCTTTACATGTCGTTACAGTACCCATTGCTGTTTTTGTATGGAGAGAGTGGATGGTCACCTCACCTTAGGCTTATTGATGACGGAGCAGGTGGTAGTAGGAAGTTATCTATGAACATGTATTATAGTTATCTACTTCATGATCGGCATGGTGTGTACTCTTTGTTATTGAATGGCGGTCGTCTTTTTCAACAATTTTTAGTCGATGCTTACATATGTATAGAACAAAGCCGCTTGGATTACATAAGATCTCATCAGAACTTATTTAGAACTGAATTTCTTCAAGGTGTTCATGATGCCTTATTAAGGGGTGATACTGAGGGTCGTTCTATTGGAAAACGTGTTGTCTTGCCGGCTTCATTTACTGGTGGCCCACGTTATATGTATAAACATTATCAGGATGCGCTCGCGATATGTCGAGTGCATGGGAATCCGCAGTACTTTATTACGTTTACTTGCAACGTCAAATGGCCAGAAATAACGAGGTATTTCGCTGCCCGCTTTCCGTTGAAACCTCAAGACAGGCCTGATATTGTTGCTAGGATTTTCCGAATCAAAGTCAAGGAAATGCTTGATTTCTTGAGAATAGAACGGCCTTTTGGTAAGGTTGCTGCAGATTTGTACACAATTGAGTTTCAAAAAAGGGGCCTACCTCATTGTCATATGCTTTTGTGGGTTACAGAGGCATTTAAAATTCGAGACAGCAGCCAAGTTGATAGGTATATATCTGCTGAAATACCAGATGTCGTGTCGTCACCTATGCTTCATAAAATTATCACCGATTCGATGATGCACGGACCATGCGGTCTAGCCAGGCCTAACGCTCCATGCATGGCTAATGGAAAATGTTCGAAAAATTTCCCAAAAGCCTATGGAGTTAACACGACGTTTGACAAAAACGGCTATGTGCATTATAAAAGGCGACCGGATTTTAAGACTATAGATAAGGGAGGAATCTTGCTCGACAATTCTTATGTAGTTCCTTACAATAAAGATCTTTGTCTACGCTTCCAAGCTCATATCAATGTTGAATATTGTGGTTGGAACATGGTAATTAAGTATCTATTCAAGTATATATCCAAAGGCGCCGACCGAATTCGGTTTTCTATTGCCCAATCTGATGCGCAACATGATGAATCGACCACTAATAGCCATATGCCCATAGATGAAGTGAGAAACTACGTAGACGGTCGCTTTATATGTCCGCATGAAGCAGCTTGGAGAATCTTAGATTTTCCGATTCACCACAGGAATCCAGCTGTTCAGGTTTTAGCTGTACATTTGGAGAACATGCAGAGCGTGAGTTTTAAGGACAACCACCATTTGCAGGAAATTATAGACAATTTGGCAAGCAAAAGGACCACATTGACAGAGTGGTTGGCAAATAACAAAGTGGACGCAAAAGGTAGGCATCTTCGATATGTAGATTACCTTTCAGAATACAGGTGGGATGCAAACAGAAAGCGGTGGCTTCGTAGAGTTAGAGATAACAACCCTGCCGTGGGAAGACTAATTTATGTTCATCCTACATGTGGAGAGTTATTTTATCTACGTATGTTGCTAGGTTGTCAAGCAGGGTGTACAAGTTTTCAGGACATCAGGACAGTGGCAGGTGCCATCCTTCCTAATTATCGATCGGCATGCGAAAGATTAGGATTGTTAGAAGATGACAATGAGTGGTCTCAGGCATTTGACGAGGCTGCCGCATGGGCCAGTGCTTCTGAGTTAAGGTCTCTTTTTGCTCACATGTTGTTATACTGTGAGATTTCAAATCCGATCAACTTGTGGAATCGACAATGGCATCGTATGACTGACGATGTTACACGTCAATTGGGCGTTTTCCAGAATTACTCAGAGGCTCATATTGCCGATGACGATGTTCAGCAATATGTACTATATGAGATTGAACTCATGCTAAACTCCAGCGCAGCTACATCATCACTTGCAGATTATGGGTTACCTTTGCCAAGAGCGGATTTGCTTGAGAGACTTAGGAATAGGCTTCTAATGGAAGAAAAAAATTACGACAGACAAAAGATTGCTATTGAACATGCGCGACAAAAAAGTAGTCTTTGCGGAAAACAATTGCATGTGTATGAAAATGTTATCAGTTCAGTTGAAAATAACAGACAGATTTTACTGTTCGTCTACGGCCATGGAGGTACAGGAAAAACATTCTTGTGGACTACCATCATAAATGCGTTACGATCTGAAGGAAAGATTGTTCTTGCAGTTGCAGCGTCCGGTATCGCGTCTTTACTTATGCCTTCTGGTAGAACAGCCCACTCACGTTTCAAAATACCTTTAGAGATGACTGAAGAAAGCATTTGTCATGTTAAGAAAAACACTCAACTTGCAAAACTTCTGATTGAGACTTCACTTATAGTTTGGGATGAGGCCCCGATGAATGACCGAAGATGTTTTGAAGCATTAGATAGGACCCTTAAGGATCTACTTGATAATAGTCATAGCCTTTTTGGTGGAAAATCTGTGTTACTAGGAGGAGATTTTAGACAAACCTTACCGGTAAAACGTAAAGCAAGTAAGCAAGATATCCTAGCATCTTCGTTGCCCAGATCATACATATGGGATAGGTTTCAAATTGTTAAACTAACAGAAAACTTGCGTTTACGTCACACACAATTTGATGGGTCTGATGTTGACGAAACTGCATCTTTTGCATCTTGGCTGCTAGATATAGGAAATGGCTCAAATGGTACACCAGATAAAGATTGCGTAAGCGACACAAAACTTATTGAAATCCCTGAAAAATTCTTAATACCTCATGGTGATAATGCTTTGCATAACCTCATCTGCTTCATATACGATAGAGAGACTCTTGAAAACCCCACAGGACCAAATCTTTCTCAAAAAGCAATTGTATGTCCAAAAAATGAAACCGCTGACTTGGTAAATGCGATTGTGTTAGACATGTCTTCTGATGATTATAGCGTTTACTTAAGCACGGACTCTATTGTGCCTCATGCAAAGAATCGAGGAGATCTAGAGCTATTGTATCCGGTTGAGTATTTGAATGAATTGAATTTCAGTGGACTACCACCACACAGACTTAATCTCAAAGTGAAAGCACCCATCATTTTACTGCGTAACATAAACCAAAGCGCTGGTTTATGCAATGGAACACGTTTAATTATAACGCAGCTACTTCCTAGAGTCTTAGAGGCACAGGTTATCACTGGTACTGCAGCTGGTCATAGAGTGTACATACCTAGAATAATTTTAAGTCACACTGATCCGCAACTGCCATTTGTGTTTAAAAGAAAACAATTCCCTGTTAAACTATGTTATGCCATGACTATCAATAAAAGTCAGGGACAATCTTTAAATAAGATAGGAGTTTACTTGCCTCAACCTATTTTTGGTCATGGACAGTTGTACGTAGCGTTTTCTAGATCAACCTCACCAAACGCCTTAAAAGTCTACATAGAGCCTTCTGAAAATACACCTCCAAATGTAACAAAAAATATAGTGTATTCAGATTTTTTGGCTGAAATTGACTGCAGACAAGAGAGCCAGAATGCCAGTTCAAGGAATATCAACTCTCAGTCCTAAATGCAGCACAGAGTCAATTGAGGTTAGAATAATAAAGAAATGGAAGATGTATCTACGTCCTGAACTACACTTATTGTTTGTTGATGAACATGTAAGTAACTATATCATAATTACTACTTCAACATATTCTTTTCTATAAAAATAGTTTAGAATGACTTAGGTTCATATTGCAGGGTGATGCTATAGAGGCTACTACAGATGTGCATAGCGCTACACATTTCAATGAGCTGATCAGACCAAAGGCTTGCTATAGAATCACGGGTTTTGTCTGCATAGAGCAAAGAACATCAAGTAATATTGTTGATCGAGATGCAATTATTCTGTTTGGCAGATCTACAACAGTAACGCCCATTGAAAACAACGCCATACCATATTATCATTTCGCGTTTGCCTCGTACTCAGAATTGCAAAAACGTTTGATTGACAAAAACAAACTTCTGACAGGTTTTCAAATTATCATGTCTCCTACTCATGATTCATAACTTTTGTGTTCACAAAATTAATTCATATCCTAACAACATTCCAGATTTCATTGGACGTTACATTAGCGCGAAAGAAATAGCTGGGCATAGCAGAAAGGGTCCGTTACGCATTCGTCTGCAACATGAAAGGTATAACCCCTACTTCAAGGTATATAATTATATTAATCATTAGAACACTAACTACGTTCATATAACTATACAGTGGTAAGCTCATTGATGTCGCACTGTGGGAGGAAATAGCAAAAACCTTCAATCGATCTGCTGTTGAAACTGACCCAGAGCCATCGATCATTGCAGTTACATCTTTGAAAGTTTCAACGTTTGGAGGTATTACCATTTCCTCTCAATGATATATTACTAAAATATATTTGAAGTTATTCCATTAAGGATAAAAACATCATCTACCATCATTGTTTAATTTATCAGATCCTATATATATATATATATATATATATATATATATATATATATATATATATATATATATATATATATATATATATATATATATATATATATATATATATATATATATATATATATATATATATATATAAGTTGCACTGTTATCTGCAGTATATATTTAAACTTTTCATGAACAAGAGGAAAATGCATTTCCCTTAAAGTGGTATCATATGAAATGATGATTGTACACAGATGCAATTTTTAGTATTCATTGTTGGTAAGTATATGACAAACAAGTTTCATCATTGTGTAGCCAAAATGACACAACATCTAAATATATTATGGTGATTCAATAGCATTCAAGAACATAATGAATTGTGCCATTTAGTGAAATTCTTCACCATTTGAGAATTATTAAGAGTTTGTTTACCAATTTGTAGTGTATAGTACCATAAACTTTGTTCAATATTGTTATTTATTTAGTTATTACCAAGTAATAACTGTGTTGATATGAGTATCTTTAAATTTAAAGCCAACTATGCCATTTCAGATTTTACCCATGAAATATCATTGCAAATTTGGTATGGGCTTTAAGTGAATCTACCTGCAATATTACAACTTTGTATGCTAGAATACTTATCTGCAATTTTAGGGTCTCAAAATACTTATTTCAAGGGATCATCTTATGTAGGTGCCTTACAACTAGCTTCAACATCCGCAACTGAAGTTTACATCAATCCATGCATAGCCCAGCTACCGACCCTAATTCAAAGGTATATCAAAAATTACATCTTTTATCTGTTATGCTGGATGTTATAACTGAATGTGTCCATCTAAAATCAAAATCAGGTTCAAGCATCTTCCGACATCTGAAGTAGCTTCTCCTCCAACTAGAAACAAAGCTGCTGAATCAAACCTAACATCACTATCTGAGGTTCTGAATCAACTGCAACAAACAAAAAGGGTAATTTCTATCTGCACAAAACTATAATCAACTAACACATTGTCAATGACTATTCTAACCTTAAAATTACATATATAATATATCAGGAAACACCATACACGTGTTTGGCTAGAATAGCAAAAATTGAAGGTGGTTGGCACTATGAATCATGTATAAAATGCACACATAAAGCGTACCAAAGTGGCCACAAACACTATTGCCCTGCTCATGGATTTCAAGATGAACACTCATACCGGTATTTTACAATGAAAAATACAAAAAAGGTTAAATAATAAAATCTAAATCCGTTTATTTTTGCGTTTGCAGTTATCGATTTAGTGCAACAATTGCCGATGATAGCTGCACGGCAGATGCAGTCTTCTTTGATGGCGTTGTAACAACGCTAGTGGGCAAAACATGCTATGATATAATAACCTCACAAAGCAACAACGACCCAAAAGAACTGCCACCAGAACTAGAAGATCTGATTAACAAGCCATACATCTTTGAAATCCAAGTGAAGAAAGACAGCCAAACTGAAGCAATTGCAGTCAACAACGCCTATGAGGCACCACCATCCACAGCACCAAAAGAAGCAGGTACCTCATCTTCAGCTGCACCAGCAACCCCATCCGTTAAAACACCAAAAAGAGCCCGCGAACAAGGTATAACAAATAGCAACTTTCCCAAACAAACATTAGTACTTTAACTTACAAAAAAACACATCACTTACTTACAGATGCAGAAGATCGGCAGAAACACAAAGCCACCGAATAGTCACGATGCGAAAGGGACTAACTTTTGTAAAAAACGACTAGCTGCAGCAGTGACCTATTTTGCAAGACACCTGCCTTTTGCAAGAACAATATATTATATGCATAACGTCGTTTCTTGTCAAGTCCATCCTTCGCAACGCCAAAGGAGGCACTCGTAATCAGCTCCATCTTTTGCAACAACTTACACTCTTTTGTATTATGCAACTGAATATTTATGCTAATACTAAAACAATGCGTTTAGCAACAAAATGTAAAAACTCGACAGGCCGCCGCAACGCGCGGCATAGCTAACTAGTTTGTAATTATTTTATAAAAATTGTAGACACAACGATGGGCTAGAGAAATTGCAGATGCATAATTATTACCAAGGCGTTGACAGGGTACGAAGTAAGCATAAGAAACCTTTCCAACACTTGGTGGCATGACGTGTTGTAAGAAAATCATGCAAAATGACAAGTCGTTTTGTAAATGTTTGAGGAGTTTGAAGATCACTCAAAAAAATAACAAAAACCTTAAAGTCTGATAGCTATACAAGTTCAAATGAAAGTCTTACAAGCAATCTACGTATCTAAACTCAACGAAGATACAACACCAACGAAACCTCCACGGAAAGACAAGAAAGTGGACGCATCGTCTAGCAAAGAAAGTTTGGCCGATATTGTGTATGAATACAAGACTTTGAACGAAAAAGAAAAACAAGATAAACATGATATTTGACACAAGATGGTGGAAACAAAAATTGAACAGGATGAAATGGCTATGACAATATTAATGGAACGAGAAGATACACAACGTGATGTGGGGTTTGCCTTAAGATTTTTAGTTATTTGTTTTAATTTTGTAATAATATGGTTTTTTTATTTTTAATTTGTAATTGTCTTTATTTTAATTAATGAAAATCTTAGGGAAAGTTGATTTGGCATACATCACAACAAGAAAGAAGACCAATAGCGGCGAAATTTATCGCCGCTATTGGGGGGTTTGTCGGCGCTATTAGTAATTGTAGTAGAAATCTTTGTAGTATCGGCGACGGAACAGGAGCAGCAGCGGCGACGGTGGTCGGCTCGTGGTTTTGGCCGGTGGTCGGCGACGGTGGTCGGCTCGCGGTCGGATGGTGGTGGTTGCGGTCGGATGGTGGTGGCTGTGGTGTGTGGTGGCGTCGGCGGTGCAGTGGCTGGTCGCAGGGAGAGTAGGCTATGGGTTGTGTGGAGGGAAAGTGAAAGGAGGAGATAAGTGCCTGCGTATATAATTGAGCATTAGCGGCGACGCATCGCCGCTAAAGGTGTCGCCGCTAATGATGAATGTACTATTCAACCACAGCCGTTAGATCTAATGGCTGATGAACGACTAGATATGAGTCAGTAAAATAAACGGTGGATCGCCAATCTTAAGCGACGACATGTCACCGCTAAATGTGTCGCCGCTATAAGTGTAGCCGCTAATGCTCCTGTCGCCGCTAATAATATCGCCGCTATTGCATGCGTTTCTTGTGGTCCATTTATTTAAGCTCAACGGCTTTACGGTAGTTTGGTTCCAAGGTGGAGTGTTCCCCCCACTCTTTTCGTCACATCACCATCGTTAAAAAATCAATAGTCATTTTGATCTCAATTCAAATGAAAAGTGTACTCATTGTTAGTTAGTTCTTCATCCAACCTTTTCTTTTTTAGTTTTTAATACAAAATAATTATTATTATTTAACAACAAGAAAAAAAAAAGACAAAATTAAAGATTATTACTAATAACAAAATACATTGTAAAAATTAAAATATATATTTACTCTTCATGGATGAGTTGCATAAATATGTTCATCAAATCATAACATATGTTTAAATGCGTATCTCAATTAGTTGTCGTAGGTATAGCTCATGACAAGTTAAAAATGGGAGACAATCTGTATCGACGACATGTCGTTGCTACAAGGCCTCCTGTCCCGGTGCACGTGTCGTGGTATAGCTTTAGTCACCGTAGGCTTGTTTTGTTGTGGTGTAGGGGGTGACGTCCTTAGAGGATCGTAGGGCTTTTGCAGGCTAATAACATTTAAGGTATGATAAACATCACCAATGAATCATTGGTGATAGGAACTTATATTTAGATTAAAGGTATACAAAAATAAAAGATATATATTACATAAATAAACAAATTAAATACGACTATGATTGGTCTCTTTCATGATCTTGAATATTATTGATAGGTCTCAATATCTTCTACGCAAACGAATGTTGAATCTCATTATGTTTTGTATTATACATGTATGCATACTTATGTTTATACTCATTGAAGACTTGATTTCTTATGATACTTGATTACCATCCTCTAGTGGTTACTTTGACTTTTGTAATTGCAAATCTGGATATGTATAAGATTTGTTATATTGCTATACAAATATTTTTCTTGTTTGTCATTATCAAAATCATACTTCAATATGTATGTGAAACGAATTTAAATTTACAACCATTAACTTAATTTCTAAAGTTGGTTTGCGTTGTGTAGTCTAAACGCTGATCAACATAATCATTTAACACATAATTCTTATCTCATCATCCGTATAACTATACAAGAATCGAAAATGATGTCATCCGTTATTCGGGTTTAATTACATCATCCAAGCTAAGGAAACTTATGTAAAAGATGCTTAGTTAATTCTTCAAGAAAAATAAAGAACAACGGTTCATGTTTCACGTGTAAATGTGTTGTCTAGGATCTCATTCTTTACTTTGAAAACTAAGCCATTGTTCTCGTTACATTGCTAATTTAATTAAAACTACCTACGAAAAGAATTCTTAAAAGAATGAGTGACTTTGCTTAATAGATTAATGACTTACCTTTTTAGTATGCGAATATAAAATACAAGAATCTATCTAATTTACTAAAATGAGATTTTGAATTGTCACTTGTCATAATATTAGACTTCTTATTAAATTTTTCATTTCTCTCTCATATTAAATACTAGTTTAGTATCTCGTGTAAAACACGAATTAAATAGATAAAATTATCAAATATTTTGTAATAAAAATTAAAAAAAATTATAAAACAATATTTCAGATAAAATATAATTGAATTACGTAAAAATAAGTACTTCAAGTAAGATAACAATAATATCATTTTAGACTTATTTTATGAATTATTTTTATTTTTCTTTTTAAAAATAATTTCATTTTTTAAACCATCCATAATAATAAGTAAAAACACTTTTTAAAAAGTTTGTGTTTAAAAAAAGTGTTTAAGAAATATTTGTATTTATATTATTTTTTAATGTTTGTTTTTGTATAAAAACCTATAATTTTTATGTTTTACAATATATATTTTTTTATTACGTAAATGTTTTAAATAATATAATTAGTATGTATTATCATCATTTATTAGGAGAGAGAGGCGGAAAACTAAAATGAGAAAATCTAATATTTTGATAAGTAGCACTTCAAAACTTTCTTTTATATATATAGATAGATTTATATTAACTACTAATTATATTATTTAATTTTTTTAGATTAAAATAGTTTTTAATAAATCAAGAAAGAGTTCTTTTTATAAATGTAATTTCTAAAGAAACAATCTTTTGTATGACATAAGTAATATTTAAAAATATCAAACTTTTTTAAAAATATAAAATATTTAAAATCAATGTTTTTAGAAATTAAATTTTTTATGAACCATAAAAAAAATACAATCAAAGTTATACTAAGATTTTTTTTAAAAATGAGATTTTTTAAAACGTTTTAATTTAGAACAGATTTTTTAAATTTTTTAGATAAAAAATTTTAAACAAAAGTTCAAAGAAAATAATATCATTGTTTTATTACTTATAGTCATTACTCATACGTAATTTTAATCATATCATATTTCAAAAATCATTTTATAATTAATAATTTTTAATTACCATATATTTAATATTTTATTTATTCAACCCGTGTAATACACGGGGTACTAACCTAGTAAAATATACTTATTATTGTAACCTACACAAATGCGTAATCATGGCCCAAGTGTATGTAACCTACACAAAGGCGTAATCATGGCCCAAGTGTATATAAAATACAAGAACAACGTAGCGTTTGGAACACAATATAGAAGGGCAGAATGGAATAACCACTAAGGGTGAATAAATAAATACATGTTTGATTGTGAAGGTAATATAATAAACCATTACATAGTTGATTTCATTACTTTAAATTTATTCTATCCACTCCCATTTCTTTGTTTTCATTCCATCCTTTTTTCCATCATTAGTCACCAACACCACCCGCTCACCCACCACAACAACCACCAGCGACCACCAAGATCGATTGTCGTCGGCCACTAAGATCGTTCGTCACCGGCAACCACCACCAGGCACGACGACCACCACCACCACCGCTGTTGCCGCCAACCACCGGCCACGAGCGGCGTCGCCAACCACCGGCCAACAGCGGCGTCGCCAACCACCAGCCAACAGAGGCGTCGCCAACCACCGGCCAACAGCGGCGTCCCCAACCACCGGCCCCTCAACAAACGCCGCCGCCAGCAACCACCCCCAGCCACCACCGCTGCAGGAAACCACCACCGGCCACCGACGTCGTCAGAAACCACCACCGGCCACCATCGAACCATAAGTACTTTTATATTTCATTCCTTCGTTTTTTCATACCTAACAAACAAACACAAAGTAATGATTCATTAATTCATAAATAGTAACCAAACAGAATAATAGAATGTAATAATTTATTTCATTCCCTCATCTGTTTCATTCTCTCATTCATTACATTATTTCGTTTATTGTATTACCCCATACCAACCAAACAGACCCTAAAATATACTTATTAATGACTTGCCTTTTTTGATCCACATTGCCTCTTACTAGCATGTCCACTTACGTACCACATATATATTTTCACGTGTATTCACCTTCTTCACTCTTGAAATATAGACTTGCTTATCAATTCTCATACTTTTAAATTACATTTAAAAATATATTCCAATAATATTCATTATTACAAATAAATACTTGACATTTACTTTTAGATAATTTCCATATTTCTAGAATCTTTTTAAAAATTACATCAATTTTAAAATATTTTTTTCAAAACAGTAACTTACATTTCATTTCAAAATTGACATGCCTGATTTTAAGGATTTAATTTTTTTCTTCCTACTATATATATGATTCGATCATAATCATCATAATATGTTATGTTTGTACCATTAATTTAACATTTTGTAATGGCATATTTAAATAATAATATTATTATCATCAGATATATGAAGAACTGCATTTAATTAATAGCTTAATTATGTCTTATTATCAATCAATTTATCATAATGAGGCAATTTTAGACTCGTTAATCTATAGTTGATTAATTAATATAATCTCATATTAGTTTTCAGATTATATTTATATATCTTTCTAAATCTTTCATAATTTTTTTCTGTAATTGACTACCTTAATTTTGGTAAATAAAATTTAATTGTTTTAATTGCATATTATGTTAATTAGTGTCTTACATTACATTATATTGATCAAATCAATGGTTTATGTAATGGAACAAGGGAATCGAAAGTAATCATGTTATTTAAGCTGGTCATATCATATTCGGAAGTAACATAGGAAATCTGACTTATATTCCACGTCTTAGTTTGACACTTTTAGATAGAAGGACTCCTTTCTAGTTTCAAAGAAAACAATTTTCACTCGTTGTCTTATTGAAATGACGATAAACAAAAGTCATCAGTATATCCAAAGTTGATTTATTTTTTTAGATAACCTATTTTCACACATGATCAATTATATGTTATTTAAGTTAAAAGTATATTATTAGATAAGTATGAAAACCTTAGGTACCAAACTTCAAATGTTATATATAAAGAAGTTTATGGATATTTATAAATGATAATTATCGTTGTTATCATATATTATTGCATATAACATAAATACGTATGTTGTCTATAGTATTTCCATTGAAGTCTTAGCTATAACATATATTAGATTATACATATAATATTTATTATATAGTTTTACTATATTAACCTTTGTAATACATGGGTGTCTAATATACAATATCAATATACTAATAATACAATATTTATTCTTATGTAATAATTAAATTATATGCATAATAGAAAACCGGATTTCTTTGGTCAATACTCACGGTAGCTATAAATTATGACTTATCTGGTAACTACCGGCAGATCATCAATGGGTTGATAATTCTAAGTCAATTACAATCGCACTTGATGAACTAAAACTCTTAGTGCACCTCATTCTAAGTAATCATAGTTTTACTATCAAATCGCGTATCTTAGGCATATCTACTAATAGGTTAAATTAGTTATTGATCACGTAGCGATAATTTGATGTTTATAATGTTTAAATACGTGATTTTATATGCTTATTGTTATGGCACAGGTTTATTTTGTTTATGTTATGTTTTACAGGTATTCGGGGCTAAAAGGAACATATTTGAGAGTCAAAGAAAGCAAAAAGAAAAAAGTTCAGGGACTAGAAGTGTAAATAACAAATGATACGGATAAGGAGAAAAAATCAGCCAGCCACCATATGATATGTCGAGGTGGGCGTTTCATATGCCTCCACCGTATCAACCGTCATATGTATGGTCGTATTTGGAAAAAAATTCAAAAGATGGGCCTATGAGGCGGCGTATCATATGCGGATTGGGTATGATACGTTGGTGACACTTTAAGCACCAATTTTGAGGAATTTTAAGCCTATTAACATATATAAAAAGGGATTTCGATAACTTTTTTCCGACAAAAATTGACGAACTTTAGGCGATTTTTGGTGTTCAAAGGCTCCCCAAATCATCCACAATCATTCTCCAATTCAAGATTGAAAGCATAATGAAGAAGATGAATGGCTAGGTTCGTTGTGGTTGCTTTCTGGTGGAAGATTATCGTTAAGAGAGATAATGGGTATGTTAAGATTATGTTTTATGCTTTGACACTTGAGTTTTGAATGTGATTACATGTTTTGATTAAGTTAAAAGTTTTGTTTATAAATAAAGTTGTTGAATTATCACTTGTTAATAAACAAACCTTTTAACTTAATCAAAACGTGTAATAAACCTAAAATCATGTCAAACATGTGAACCCAAACACGACACGAAAATATTCAGGTTGACAACACACGACCCCTTTGACCCGATTTTTTTTCACATATTAATACTACAAAATTACTATTTTACAACAAGAAATACAACAACTATATTTAGATATGAAATCTTATTTCAATATTTAGTTTAAATTTTGAAATAAAAAAACCTAAATTAATTAATGTATCAAATAAAACATTTATAATAAATAATAAATATGTTAAACGGGTCAACCTGCCAACCTGCTAGACTGACCCGAACACGACTCACCTAGCTAAAGATGGGTTGACTCGAAACTGACTGGAACCCATTTGTACTAAATCCAAACCCGTAAATTTCGTGTTAAGCCAAGAGTACTTTCCAAATTTTAAACAAAAACATATAATAATAAAAACTTTCAAATATGCAAATAAAATACCACAAATTTGGTAGCCAGTGATCGTGATCGGAGATAATTGGCGAAAAACCGACATGACACCCTCCAAATTAGGGAAAATAAAAAATCTATCATGACACTGATACATCATCGGAAAAAACAAAACGACTATCGGTGGCCGTATAATCAAACACTCCTAAAAACCAACTCAAGTTCAAACTCAATTAAAGTTGTTTACGATCCTTAAAACCAGGTATTGCTGTTAAACAAACAAAAAAAATCCTTTTCTAAAGAAAAGTCATTTGTCTTTATTCATCACCACAAAACACTGAATTTATCATACATTAATCCAACTTATAACAACCGCATCACCAATCGGTGCTGCTATCAACGCCTCAAACACACCCCACATAATTGCCTCCACTTGTAAACAAATAAATATTCCACCACCATCATATCTTTTGAATGACCAACGAATAATTTTTTTAAGCCCCGTCACCCGGGTAGACCTATTGGCGAAAGGCCACTCACGCCCGCGAACACAGACAGCGCCGGTGACCAAACTCGCCCATCATTCCAAAGGAAACCCACGACCTAAAGGTCCACTATGGTAAAACCCTTGGCCCACTAGAAACATATTGCATCTAGTGAGACTCCAACCCATGACCTCCACTTTGAAAAGTCATAGAATGCCTCCTCATAAACCAGTTGATCTAGAACTCATTGACTCCACCACTATCATATCATCAACACACTTTTTCACCTTCATTGTCACATTAAATACCACCACCTCATGTAACCTCAACTCCCACCATGTGACTCAACAACCCCTCTCATACTCTCCATAAACACCACCACTTTTCTTCGATTCTCATCGTCAATCCGTTACACACAGAAAGACTCACTCGAGTATTAAGACTGTTTTTCTTCGATTCACATCATCAGTCTATTGACATAATGTTGCGTTACACATATTAGAAAGGCTCACTCGAGTATTAAAATTGTTTTTCTTCAATTCTCATTATCAGTCTATTGACATAGTGTTCCGTTACACATACTATTTCAGAAAGACTCACTCATCAATCCTGTTTTTCTTCAATTCTCATCATTAGTCTATTGACATAGTGTTTCAGAAATACTCACTCACGTATTAAAACTATTTTTCTTCAATTCTCATCATTAGTCTATTGACGTAGTTTCAGAGACACTCGCTCAAGTATTAAAACTATTTTTCTTCAATTCTTGTCATTTTACATATTATTTCAAGAAGTCTCACTTGAGCATTAAAATTACTTTTTTTTAGGGTTGAGTTATACAAACACTCATTTATATTATTGAGACATACTATTGTCTCTATCTCTCTCCATATATCTATATGTATATATATAAAAAAATATAAAAAGAATAAAATAAATTGAGTATATCAATAACATACCCATTTTTTTATTCTCATTGTCAGTCTATTGATGTTGTTTTAGAAAGGTTTACTCAAATATTAAAACTACTTTTCTTTAATTCTCGTCATTTTACATACTGTTGTGTTCGGGAAGTCTCACTCGAGTATTAAAACTACATTTCTTCAATTCTCATTGTCACTCTGGAAGGCTCACTCAAGTATTAAAACCACTTTTAAACGCGGTTAATAATATTAAAAACCACAAATTTCCTTCGATTCTCACCATCTCAAACACAAATCTCATCAAGTCCTCCACCAATGGCGTCACAGCTTCTTCTCTACACTCAACTCACACTATGCGTGTTCTTAATTTCACTCTCACGCGCCTCACGCGCCGACGTAGCTATGGCGGATCACACGACGGAGCTTGATAGGACTTCACCGGCGATGGCTTTGTACGACGGAGTTGACGAGATCGGAGTGGAGAACGACGACGGTGTGATTGGTGGCGCCACCGCCGTTGGCCGGAGATCGCTGTGGTGGAGGAGGATGAGATATTACATCTCCTACGGTGCATTATCGGCGAACAGAGTTGCGTGTCCTCCACGCTCCGGTAGGTCGTACTATACGCACCGTTGTTGGAGAGCTAGAGGTCCGGTGCGTCCGTACACCAGAGGCTGCTCCGCCATCACTCGTTGCCGCCGGTGAAGTTCTCCGGCGAGGTTCTCCGGCGAGATTGGTAGGTTAGGGTTTGTTAAATTTGTATCAATGAAGTATGTACTGTGATTTTGTTTTTGTAACACTAAATATTTTGTTCTCTGTTGATATGAATCTATATTATGGATATTAATAATATAATTTTTTGAGTTAATTTCAATTTTATTTCTGACAAAAATAATTATTTTCCTTCAAAAGATTAAAAATATTAATTTACCTCCAAAAGTTTCATATGTTGTTTCAATTTCACTCCAAAAGTTTCATTATTTTGGATTAAGTTGAAACAACTAATGAAACTTTGAATTAAAATTGAAACAAATTATGAAACTTTTGGAGGTAAATTGATGTTTTTAATGTTTTGGAGTAAAATTGTTATTTTTATCAAAAAACCTCAAGGAGTAAAATGGAATTTAACTCTAATTTTTTTGTTATTGGATGAAAAACGGTGATATGATTTTGTTTTTGAAAGTTTTGGTTTTTTTGGTGATTAATTAAGCAAGTTATTTAACAAGAACGTTGATGGGCTCATGGTGTAGAGACACTTGATAGTTATTCTAATCATAGTGGTATGGGCTCAAGTCTCCTTACGAAGAAATAGATGGATCTTAAGAGTTAGATTTTAGAGGACGTGTGTTTGGCACTAGAAAATTTTACATGACTTAGGTGCTGTTTGTTTTTTCTGCAGAAAAACGTCTGCAGTCTGCGGACCACGTCTGCAGACATCTGCAACAGAAGAGGTGGACCAAATGTCTGTAGTCTGCAAGAAAAAGACTGTTTGTTTTTTTAACGTCTGCAGAATGCTGAATTATTTACTAGTTAAACTAAACCTATTTTTTAAATTTTAAAAATAACTTTAACATTAATATATAAATAAAAATCATACAAATACATTAAAATATAAATCACTAATCACTAATCATACAAATTAAAATAACAAACCAAATACTATATCAAATCACAAACCAATAAATTTGTTCCTATAGCTTCATCAACAACCACAGCTTCATCAGCTTCATCATCTTCATCATCAACAACAAACCACATCCACATTCAATAAATTTTGTCGTAACTCTAATCAACAATCATATCCACAGCTTCATCATCTTCAAATGCATCTTCATCATCTTCAAATCACCATCTTCATCAGATGGTGGTGGAGTCAGCGGGCGGAGAAGGGCGGCAGAGGGGTCGGAGGCCGGCGGTCGAAAGGCGGTAGCGTGGAGGTGGGGCTGCGGAGGGGGGAGGGGCTGCGAATGGTGAGGGGGTCGGAGGGGGGAGAGGCTGCGACTGGAATGGAGGTCGAAGGGCGGGAGGACTGCGATGGCGGTCGGAGGGGGGAGGGTTGCGACTGGAATGGGGTTGCGATGGCGGCGGACGGACGGGAGGACTGCGATGGCTGCGGACGGAGAGGTTGCTGAAGAAGGGATGCGGGAGGAGGGAGGAGAGGGTGGCTGGTGGTTTGGGGTTGCTGTTTGAGTTGAAGGAAAATAGGTTTCAGAGATTAAAGAAGTGAGGGAGAAGAGGTGGAGAAGAGGTGAAAGACATTTTTTAATGAAACGTCTTCCAAAAATCAAACAATCTGCGCACTCAAAAGCTCTTCCCGCGTCTGCGTGCGCGCAGATGAAGAGGTGGAGAAGAGCTTTTAGTGAAAAACAAACACCACCTTAGATTTTCGTACATCCTTCAATGAGTTTGGCTTAGTTTAATTACTTGCGTCCTAAGGTAATCAAATAAGATTGATTTATAACTGAAAACTGTAACTTGAAGAACAACCATATTTGGAAAGCTTTCACTTGAAAATAGAAAGTCTAATCACTTTTCAATTTCAGGTTACCAGACAATCTCTACTTGAAACTATTAAAGAATCACATAAACATAAGTAATATTGTTTAACATTTTTTTTATCAGAGCCGCTAACTCTCACGCTTTTAATTCTAATTCTAGATCTATATATCGCAAATGGTTTGTCTTTTTAACAACATATTTAATATTTTTTAAAAAATAATATTAAAAAAATGTTATTACTATTGTATTAGTTATAGTCCTTATACTATACGTAATTTCTATCATACCGTAATATTAAAAAAATGTTATTACTATTGTATTAGTTATAGTCCTTATACTATACGTAATTTCTATCATACCGTATCTCATATATCGTAAATAATTATTTATTACTAATTATTAATTATTTATTTATTTAGCCAGTGTAATACATAGGGTATTAATCTAGCGATATGTTTACATCTTGCCTAATTTTAGAAATATTGGGCCGCCAAATTATAAAAGGGCATGTTCTAAGCCCAAACAAATTTTGAGTTCACCTTCGGTTGACTCCTTGTGGCCTTAGTCTTTGACGATATCGCCCGTTTTAAGTATCATCATTGATCATAGACACATTCATATCCAGACATACTATATAGGAACTGGATGAATAGTTTTCTTTTATCTAGCGTATGTTGTCGTTTATCGATCGACACCTGCGATGTACGGACCCGAACCCTATGAAAGCAATTTACAGCCACTACCCAAACACATCTAATAAAGATTTAGCCCATTAAACTTTAAAGTAAGAGTCCATTTATAACATAATAAGAGCCCATTTGTTAAACCAGTAGCCCATTTTAGCTCACTTTTTTTAACGCAACAAGCTCAATTTTTTTTAACATATTAGGAGCCCATTTTATTAGCCCAGTAGCCCATTTTTTAAATGAATTGCTTATGTGTGTGGGCATTGTTTTGTACCCGTCTAGTAATTTTCATGAATTTGATACATCAAAGATACTAAAATAAACGAGATGTATCATATAATTTGGATTTTGATGATAAAAGCAAACTTGACTTTAAACTAACTAATTAGTAATTACATTAATCATTTAAAAGCATATAAAAAAAATTCGTCAACTCGAAGAGTATCTAATATTGTAAATTTCATGATGGAAACATAGAAACATAGTGTATCCTTCCCCGAATTCATCAGTGATGCCGAAGGAATTGTTCATTTTAATCGTTGATCAATTGCTTACTGAAGTTGTCATTAGTTTTTAATCGATTGCAAATGCAAGTGTCAAATATTCCTTAATGAAGCATGTGAAGACGGAATAGTGTAGTCATTTGGATGATAAATACGTGAACAATTCTTGCATTCGCTACATTAAAAAGAGTTAATTAAGAATGTCTTGATCGAGGATGTAATTAATTGTTTTTTCAATATATAAACTCATACAAGACAACTATAGATTTAAATGTTATATCTTTTTCTGATGACACTCAAGTATTGTTATTATTATTATCTATTTGTTAGATACCATTTCATGGCTTTTTATTTATATTTGTGACTTGACCCAACAAATACTGAACAAAAAATTTGAACGCCGAGATGAGAGACATTCGAGCACTGAAAAATCGACCATACTTATTTTGTGAAAATTTTCTAAAAAATAGTGAAAATTTTCTAGGTTCACCACTACCTATATAGTAAAGCTAGATATTGTATGTTTATTTTTTATTTAAAAAGAACTAACAGATATTATTCTCATCGTTTATATATATTCTGATAGTAAAAGTGACGAAACATTTTCTGGTTTGATAAACGGAAACATGTTTGCAATATTTAAAAAGTAAAAAACAAAAGGTGCGATAGAAACATACCACATGTATAATTAACTCTTTTTTTATAGGATTCCACAAATCCAAATAAAGAACACGTGTTAAACAATTTCTTATAAAAACATCAAATTTATAATCACACTTAGGTAAAAAGGAATTTGATTTTGCACCTTTGTAATAGATGCATGCATGATGAAAGTAGCAGCATGGAATATTAGGGGTGATTCGAGAGTCTAGCAGCTTAATTTTAGTCTATATTAACACATGAATAATAAAAATTTAATAGTATCATATTCTTTTAAATGTTATTTGTTTCGTTTATTCAAGTGTATTTGCTTCCTTTATTAACAACGTTTTTCATGTTCTATTTACTTAAGCTTATCTTCATCAGCACTTTATCAAATTTAAATAATAAAAGATAGAAGTATCATATTTTTTAAATAAATGAGATACTTTTTTAATATGACACATATTTAAACACGCATCTTTATTTAACGAATACTTTGTTTGTTATATAAGTAATGGTTATATAATATGAATTCTCAACTACCCTTTTCAACATATGCGGGCCTAAAAAAGCTTTAGTTGTTAGAGGAGGCATAATTTAAACACGTGAGTTTTAATACATTTAGAAACTTAAACAAGTGATTTTTATATGTATGACGGTTTAAGCATCACTAACGGATGACCTTAAAAACGAATCCATGTCACCCTTGTTCACCTCTATCGGGCTTTTCCCATCTAATGGCTAAACGGCTTGAAAAGCACCCCTCTCATAAAGATCGTTTATGAAAGTGTGGAGACGAGAAGTCTATTCTACTCTTTCATTCATATCAGCCATATCTTATCCATCTTTTATTTACTTGAGTTTAAACCCGCCCTAAAAACCAGCATTAGAGACGCTTTTATGAAATGTACTCAAAGATAATTTCGTCGTTGCAAGTTTATGATTGTCAAAATGGATTAAATATTATTTGAAAATGCTCTAGCTAGTCTCTTTAATGTTGTGATCAATATTTATAGAAGAGCTTAAAGATTATTTATAATATAATTTTATCCTTCACACTATCGAATTAGGTTATTAGATAGAAATTGAAAAACCCAATGCGGGATTAGTATTTAGATTTCGGAGGTTTCGTGAAACAAGTAAAAGTATGCCCTTAAAATAGAAAATTTATACATAAAACAACATCATTAGTAAATAACAATTAGCCTAATGGTAAATAGGCTAATCTACTTATAACGATTATTGACTTGTTTGAATTGTAAGAATTAATGAGGCAATGAGTCCTATTAAGTATCATTAATTAGTTAAAGGATCATTCGAGGAAAATAAATTTAAACTTCGAGTACCTGTAAATATTTTTTGAGTTTGGATTAATCTCGGCCAATAAATGAAAGTTGGGATTATTAAAATCCAATAACCCTTTTATAAATGTTAATTAGTGTATAATAAGTTTATACTTGTTAATATATCGCGAACAAATTGGTGACAGAAAGCAATGTCGATAGGTAGCGATGGCTCATTCGAACCACTTCTACGAGATTTTCGTATACACACAGATCATGTTTAACACTCGAGAGGCAGTCCGAAACTCTTAATGCGAGTCACATGGGATGATTGTGGCCTATATACTTTGATTAATGGCTGCAGCCGGTCAAGTTGGAGAGTCTAAGTGGGGACAGAGGGTGCGATTTTGACACATGATGGTCCATGTGAAGTGAATGTGGTGGTGGATTTGGTCCTACACTTGTGTAATATTAAATAGCAACGTATCTTGTCACAAGGCTGGTTCGTTGGTTCGGCGAAATTGACCGTAGGTGGCTCTTGGGTGACCCACTTATGGTGGACCCCTCTACAACATGTGACAATTTGATTAATCTAATACTAAACCCCTTAAAATATGGATTAAGATATGGATTGTTATGAAGTTTGTTTGCTTAAGGATCGGTTATGGTATTATAAATATGGTTGTTAGTCATTTTTTTATTTGAATGGTTGGTTGTTAGTCATTTGATTGTGATTTTTGAGACAGATTTTTAGTGATATGTTTCAGAATGATAAAAATGCATGTAAGTTATTGTATAATTTGTTTAATAATTATTTGTAGTAGTACAATAATGATAATTACAAAGCATAATCAAATCATATATTTTCGTAAAAATGATCATATTAGACTATAAATGGTATATTCTCTAACACTACATCAAAGTCAGAGAGTAAGAAAACCGGACACTTAGACTGAAGGAAAATAATAAATATGCCGGTATAAGACTAAAATACATTGTTGGATAAACAAGTAAAAAATCTCATAAAATGTAATCAATAAGAAAACGGTGTGACTACAAACAACGGTGAAGGATCTAAGACCATAGTGGCAAGAACAAGAGGCATGATGACAGGAGTTATGACTACGGTGACATTTAAGATCAAGGGTAGGACAAGATATAAGAAGAGAGAAAAAAATCTGTCACAAAGTGGATGAATCTCAATATGTAATTTAGTTAGTAAACAATTAATTTGTTTCCTAAATCAACAAAAATTATAAGCTAAACCATTTTTAATTTATAACACTTAAAACATGGGCATGTTATATTTCTTCTGTACTTGACCTTATATTCATGTATGTTCGATATCTACTCTTATTGACAATTTTTGATTCTCATCGTCGGCTCTATGTCCTGTGACTTGTGGGGTTCGTTGCATCTTCAACATTTTTCACATTTTCTTGCATTTTATTCGATATAAACACTTTATTGTCATTTATAGACATACACCATAGAATCTTCCATCACATTTTTATCTTATAAAACACAATAAATGATGGGAATTATCAAAAATACGTTCACGACAAACATGTTTTTTATTTGTTTTAAAATAAATAAGTACCAAAAAGTATATAGACTAGTGGGTACTATAATGTGTTGAAAATGTGTCCTTTATGTGGATGAGGGTACATTAGCGTTGTGAACAAAAATGTAGATTTAAAAGTAGGATTAAAGATTGTTTAAGTTGATCATTCCAAAAACAATACACATTCAAAGTCTAGGAGCGTCGGGTTCACTTGGTTTCAACGAACAAGATTCAACAATGGTACAAAAATTGAAAAATATTTAGTATTTATGTACGTTTAGAGATTCATGAATGAATGATTGATGGTCACAACACTAGTCTAATTGTTAACTTTCACAAATAGACAATGTCTAAAAGAAAATAAAATTAAAAAGAATCTAGACAAGTAGAACCACTTCTGGGAGCAAATGATGCAATGGTGTTATTTGAATCTTGAATTGGACCCACCAATCGGGTCTACAATAAATTTGTAATCTTGCAAGATAATATAGGTTATTTTATGCAAAATTTGTTTTTAAGATAAAAATAAAACCTTAATATTTGTTTTTAAAATAAATCAAATGTCCCAATTCACTCAACAGTAACAGATCAAAGAGCGATAAATATATTAAGGTGATTTTAAAATTTCCTTTAAATTTAAATGTGATTAATTGATAAAGTCACTAGCCAAATATGGTGATACCCTGATACATGCATGAAAACAAGTTTTTTAATAACAATCAATTAATTAATTATATCTTATTTGCATAAAAAATATTTTTTTGAGGTATTTCACATCTGTAAAAGAATATATTATTAAATATAACAATAATAATATACGAATTAAATAAACTTGAAAAAAGGAACATGCGTAATTGTGAAGGGTTGAAATTTTGTGTTGCATCTTTCATATGTTTCCATAAATGCACATGCATGCTTAGCTTCTACATGACATCCTTTTAAGTATCAATAAGACCACCAATCTTTTACCTTTCTATTTTTCCCCACATGACTTTGGTTACACTCAATCCCCAATGTTAACCTCCATACACATAGCATCTAGTTATATTCTCATGTATATGCTTGTTTTGCTTGTGCAAATTGGTATGTGCTTGTATATCTGTATATGCTTGTATTGATTACTTGGTGAATGGATCTCAAAATCCCGAATAAAATATATGAATGCGACGAAGCCGAGTAAAGCGAAGAACAAAATAATAAGTGTAATGAAACAAGAAGCTACTAATAGAGATATGTTAAAATGGAAGTGTTATTTGTTAGAATTTCGAAATGTAATTGTTATTTGTGAATACATGTTAAACACTCTTAATATGTTAGAAATGTAATTATAATCGTTTGTGTTTTATGTTATGGCCCTAAAATGGCGTGTTCTAGACAATATATGTTCACTATAGTACATTGGCATGCATATATGAAGAGTGGGTGGTGGTACTTTGCGTGATGTATGGAGGTTGTTTGGGTCAAAAGAGAAGAAGAAGATGATGTGAGTGGTCCCACAAAGTTTTTTTTATTCTTAAGGGCAATTTAGTCTTAAGGGCAATTTACTCTTCAATTTCAGGTTACTAGACAATCTCTATTTGAAACCATTAAAGAATAATATAAACATAACTAATATTGTTTAACTTTTTTATTAAAGCCATTAACTCTCACGCTTTAATTCTATTTCTAGATTTATATATCTATCGCAAATGGTTTGTTTATTTAACAAAATGTTTAATAATTTTTTTAAAAATAAAATTTAAAAGAAATGATATTATTGTTGTATTAGTTATAGTCCATATATTTATACGTAATTCCAGTCATGTCATATGTCGTATATCTCAAATAAATAATCTTTTGTTACTAATCATTTATATTTCATTTATTTAACCCGTTTAATACCCAAGTATGCTTACATCTTGCCAAATTTTAGAAATACTGGGCCGCATAATTGAGAAAGGGCCTGTTCTAAGCCCAAACAAATTTTGAGTTTACCTTCAGTTGACTCCTTGTCTCGTTGAGTCTTTGACGATATCGCCCGTTTTAAGTATCGTCATTGATCATAGACACATTCATATCCAGACATACTATATAGGAACTGGATGAATAGTTTTCTTTTATCTAGTGTATGTTGTCGTTTATCGATCGACACCTGCGATGTACGGACCCGAACCCTATGAAAGCAATTTACAGCCACTACCCAAACACTCTAATAAAGATTTAGCCCATTAAACTTTAAATTTAGAGTCCATTTATAACATAATAAGAGCCCATTTATTAAACCAGTAGCCCATTTTAGCTCATATTTGTTTAACGCAACAAGTTCAAAGTTTTTAAACGTATTAGGAGCCCATTTTATTAGCCCAGTAGCCCATTTTTTAACTGAATTGCTTATGTGTGTGGGCATTGTTTTGAATCCGTCTAGTAATTTTCATGAATTTGATACATCAAAGATACTAAAGTAAACGAGATGTATTCATATAATTTAGATTTTGATGATGAAAGCAAACTTGACTGTAAACTCCCTAATTACATTATTCATTTAAAAGCATATAAAAAATTCGTCAACTCGAAGAGTATATCTAATATTGTAAATTTCATGATGGAAACGGAGAAACATAGTGTATCCTACCCCGAATTCATCAGTGATGCCGAAGGAATTGTTCATTTTAATCGTTGATCTATTGCTTATTGAAGTTATTATTTGTTTTATCGATTGCAAATGCAAGTGAAATATTTTTAAATGAAGCATGTGAAGACGGAATAATATAGTCATATGGATGATAAATACGTGAATGATTCTTGCATTCGCTACATGGAAAAGAGTTATTTAAGAATGCCTTGATCGAAGATGTAATGAATTGTTATTCAAAGATATAAACTCGTACAAGACAACTATAGAATTTTATGTTATATCTTTCTATGTATTATTGTATGTTTATTGGGTACCCCTTCATGGCCTTGTATATTTTATTTATATGACCGACCCAAAATATACTGAACAAAAGATTTGAACGTTGATATGAGAGACATTTGAGCACTGAAAAACCGACCATACTTCTATATTGAAAATTTTCTATAAAAACCTTAAACACTTAGTAAAGTTAATATTGTATGTTTGGTTTTCTTTACAAAAACTCACAGATATTATTCTCATTGATAACTGAAACATGTTTGCGCGCGATATTTAGAAAATAAAAAAATAAAAGTGTGATAGAAACATACCCCATTACCACGTGTATAATTAACTATTTATAATAGGATTTCACAAATCCAAATAAGGAACACGTGTTAAACAATTTCTAATAAAAACATCAAATTTATAATCACACTTAGGTAAAAAGGAATTTGATTTTGCACCTTTGTAATAGATGCATGCATGGTGAAAGTAGCAGCATGGAATATTAGGGGTGATTCGAGCGTCTAGCAGCTTAATTTTAGTTTATAGTACATGAATATTAAGATTTAAAAGTATCATATTCTTTTAAATGTGATTTTTTTTCGTTTTTAAATTTTTATTCAAGTGTATTTGCTTCCTTTATTAACAACGTTTTTCATGATCTATTTACTTAAGCTTATCTTCATCAGCACTTTATCAAATTTAAATAATAAAAGATAGAAGTATCATATTTTTTAAATAAATGAGATACTTTTTTAATATGACATATTTAAACACGCATCTTTGTTTAACCAATACTTTGTTTGTTAGATAAGTAATGGTTATATAATATGAATTCTCAACTACCCTTTTCAACATATGCGGGCCTAAAAAAAGCTTTAGTTGTTAGAGGAGGCATAATTTAAACACGTGAGTTTTAATACATTTAGAAACTTAAACAAGTGACTTTTACAGGTATGACGGTTTAAGCATCACTAACGGATGACCTTAAAAACGAATCCATGTCACCCTTGTTCACCTCTATCGGGCTTTTCCCATCTAATGGCTAAACGGCTTGAAAAGCACCCCCTCTCATAAAGATCGTTTATGAAAGTGTGCAGGCGAGAAGTCTATTCTACTCTTTCATTCACATTAGCCATATCTTATCCATCTTTTATGTACTTGAGTTTAATACCGCCCTAAAAACCAGCATTAGAGACGGTTTTATGAAATGAACTCAAGGATAGTTTCGTCGTTGCAAGTTTATGATTGTCAAAATGGATTAAATATCATTTGAAAATGCTCTAGTCTCTTTAATGTTGTGATCAATATCTATAGAAGAGCTTAAAGATTATTTATAATATAATTTTATCCTTCACACTATCGAATTAGGTTATTAGATAGTAGTGTTGGATTGTCAAATTGAAAAACCCAAATGCGGGATTAGTATATAGATTTCGGAGGCTTCGTGAAACAAGTAAAAATATGCCCTTAAAATAGAAAATTTCTATATAAAACAAAATCATTAGTAAATAACAATTAGCCTAATGGTAAATAGGCTAATCTACTTATAATGATTATTGACTTGTTTAAATTGTAAGAATTAATGAGGCAATGAGTCCTATTAAGTATCATTAATTAGTTAAAGGATCATTCGAGGAAAATAAATTTAAAGTTCGAGTACCTGTAAATATTTTTTGAGTTTGGATTAATCTCGGCCAATAAATGAAAGTTGGGATTATTAAAATCCAATAACCTTTTTATAAATGTTAATTAGTGTATAATAAGTTTATACTTGTAAATACTTGTTAATATATCGCGAACAAATTGGTGACAGAAAGCAATGTCGATAGGTAGCGATGGCTCATTCGAACAACATCTACGACATTTTTGTATACACGCGGATCATGTTTAACACTCGACAGGTAGTCCGAAACTCTTAATGCGAGTCACATGGGATGATTGTGGCCTATATACTTTGATTAATGGCTGCAGCCGGTCAAGTTGGAGAGTCTAAGTGGGGACAGAGGGTGCGATTTTGACACATGATGGTCCATGTGAAGTGAATGTGGTGGTGGATTTGGTCCTACACTTGTGTAATATTAAATAGCAACGTATCTTGTCACAAGGCTGGTTCGTTGGTTCGGCGAAATTGACCATAGGTGGCTCATGGGTGACCCACTTATGGTGGACCCCTCAACAACATGTGACAATTTGATTAATCTATACTAAACCCCTTAAAATATGGATTAAGATATGGATTAATTATGAAGTTTGTTTGCTTAAGGATCGGTTATGGTATTATAAATATGGTTGTTAGTCATTTTTTTATTTGAATGGTTGGTTGTTAGTCATTTGATTGTGATTTTTGAGACAGATTTTTAGTGATATGTTTCAGAATGATAAAAATGCATGTAAGTTATTGTATAATTTTTTTAATAATTATTTGTAGTAGTACAATAATGATAATTACAAAGCATTATCAAATCATATATTTTCGTAAAAATGATCATATTAGACTATAAATGGTATATTCTCTAACACTACATCAAGAGAGTAAGGAAATCGGACGCTTAGACTGAAGGAAAAATAATAAATATGCCGGTATAATTAGACTAAAATACATTGTTGGGTAAACAAGTAAAAAATCTCATTAAATGTAATCAATAAGAAAACGATGTGACTACAAACAATGGTGAAGGATCTAAGACCATAGTGGCAAGAACAAGAGGCATGATGACAGGAGGTATGACTAAGGTGACATTTAAGATCAAGGGTAGGACAAGATATAAGAAGAGAGAAAAAAAATCTGTCACAAAATGGACGATATCTCAATATGTAATTTAGTTAGTAAAAATTTAATTTGTTTCCTAAATCAACAAAAATTGTAAGCTAAACCATTTTCAATTTATAACATTTAAAACATGAGATGGGCATGTTATATTTCTTCTGTACTTGACCTTATTATTTATGTATGTTCGACATCTACTTTTATTGACAATTTTTAATTCTCATAGTCGGCTCTATGTCCTGTGACTTGTGGGGTTCGTTGCATCTTCAACATTTTTCACATTTTCTTGCATTTTATTCGATATAAACACTTTATTGTCATTTATAGACATACACCATAGAATCTTCCATCACATTTTTATCTTATAAAACACAATAAATGATGGGAATTATCAAAAATACGTTCACGACAAACATGTTTTTTATTTGTTTTAAAATAAATAAGTACCAAAAAGTATATAGACTAGCAGGTACTATAATGAGCTGAAAATGTGTCCTTTATGTGGATGAGGGTACATTAGCGTTGTGAAAAAAAATATAGATTTAAAAGTAGGATTAAAGATTGTTTAAGTTGGTCATTTCAAAAAAGTATACACTTACAGTCTAGGAGCGTCGGGCTCACTTGGTTTCAACGAACAAAATTCAACAATGGTACAAAAATTGAAAATATTTAGTATTTATGTACGTTTAGAGATTCATGAATGAATGATTGATGGTCACAACACTAGTCTATTTGTTAACTTTCACAAATAGACAATTCCTAAAACAAAATAAAATTAAAAAAATCTAGACAAGTAGAACCATTTCTGGGAGCAAATGATGCGATGGTGTTATTTGAATCTTAAATTGGACCCACCAATCGGGTCTACAATAAATTTGTAATCTTGCAAGATAATATAGGTTATTTTATGCAAAATTTGTTTTTAAGATAAAATAAAACCTTAATATTTGTTTTTAAAATAAATCAAATGTCCCAATTCACTCAATAGTAACAGATCAAAGAGCGATAAATATATTAAGGTGATTTTAAAATTTCCTTTAAAATTTAAATGTGATTAATTGATAAAGTCACTAGCCAAATATGGTGATACCCTGATACATGCATGAAAACAAATTTTTTAATACAATCAATTAATTAATTATATCTTATTTGCATAAAAATTATTTTTTTGAGGTATTTCGCATCTGTAAAAGAATATATTTATATATAACAATGATAATATATGAATTAAATAAACTTGAAAAAAGGAACATGCGTAATTGTGAAGGGTTGAAATTTTGTGTTGCATCTTTCATATGTTTCCATAAATGCACATGCATGCTTAGCTTCCACATGACATCCCATCAAGTATCAATATGACCCCCAATCTTTTACCTTTCTATTTTTTCCCACATGACTTTGGTTACACTCAATCCCCAATGTTAACCTCCATACACATAGCATCTAGTTATATTCTCATGTATATGCTTGTTTTGCTTGTGCAAATTGGTATGTGCTTGTATATCTGTATATGCTTGTATTGATTACTTGGTGAATGGATCTCAAAATCCCGAATAAAATATATGAATGCGACGAAGCCAAGTAAAGCGAAGAACAATATATTAAGTGTAATGAAACAAGAAGTTACTAATAGAGATATGTTAAAATGGAAGTGTTATTTGTTAGAATTTCGAAATGTAATTGATATTTGTGAATACATGTTAAACACTCTTAATATGTTAGAAATGTAATTATAATCGTTTGTGTTTTATGTTATGGCCCTAAATTGGCGTGTTCTAGACAATATATGTTCACTATAGTACATTGGCATGCATATATGAAGAGTGTGATCATATTTGAAGAGTGTGATGGTGCACGATGATTGATGATTATGGACACTTGTTACTAAATAAGTTTACATTGGTTATGTGATCTGATTATGATAACTAGCTAAAATGCACCGTGGTAGTCAGTTCTTTTGTGTTTGCGATGAACCTTAATCCACAGTGGTAGTTTCTCCCAAGTGGTTAGAAACTTACCATGTTGCTAAGTCAGTCCGATTTACCTCTCATGTGTTCGGCCTAAGGGTATCCAACGTGGCTGGTTGGCATGTCCAGTATCACATTTTTTGCAACCTTAACATAAAAGTGATCTGGAACCATTCATTCTCTATGTCTTGAGGTCCTTCTCGGACAAAGAACATCTGAACTTTGGGGATATCTCAATCTATTACGTTGATGGGACTTTATAAAGGATTTAAAAGACTTTAATGAGGATGCCCCATCTTCGATGTTTGTTTTTCACTCTCTACATAAAGTTCTTGCTCCTTATCTCTTAAATCTATTTCATCATAATAATTGTTTTTATTTAACCTAGTTTCTCTAAAACCACATTGTTTTTCACAAGCAGTTTAAAAGGTGACGATAAATCAATGGTTCAACCAGTGTCTAGTTAAATCAATCTGATCAGCTAGTACTATATAAAATTACTATAAGCAACAAACACATTTTTCTATAATTTATATTATCTTTATTATATAGATACTTTACACAATAAATTTTAGCAACCACCCTAACCATAACTTTTCATCCTCCTATTTTCCCTCAATCTTCAATTCATGAATTTGAGGAACTTGTTAGTTGCTTTCTTCCATGAAATTGATGAGGTTCTCGCTTGAAAATAATAAAATATTTAAATTAATTAAATAATAAAAAGGAATATTATGGCCTAATATTAGTAAACATGGAAAAGTAGAAAACTGAAATGAGAAGAAAATGAAGGGTAAAAAGTGGCAAGTTGAACAAGTTGTGTCCTCGGGAGTTGGATTATTATTTGTTTATCTTTTTTAACAGTAAAAGATGATTACATTATTTGTTATCTATCATATTCTATGTTGCATCGTACAAAATACAAATACCCTAAAATAAATAAAGCATAAAGCATTTTCCTTCAAGTTTCACAATACAAAAGTATATAATTAAACTTTCTTAAATAGATGACTCTGCAAGTTATTATTTCGTACACAATTTGATACATTTATCTGATAAATTAAATATTTGTATATATTATTTTTCAAATAAAGGCCAAAATACAAAAACTTGCATTGCCATTATATAATTCTAGAGTTTCATAATCAAAATGATCGAAGCGATTGATGCTTTCTGGTTCAAGCCCGGGTTGAAAAAACAGAATTAATGGTTTAATTTTTGGTTTATAGTTAAAAACTGAATCTAATGGTTTGGTTTTTTTATTTAGAACGTAAAATAGACTAAGATATTAAAGTATCAAGAACTCTTATAAAAAATTCATATTATCAAATGTTTTAACATCAGGTAATCAGAATAATAATTAATATAACAAACTTTTATAACAAAATGTCACAACAAATATAAAACCATATCACATGCAAAAATAACTAAAAAAACATATGGCATAAATTGCGAGGCACATAGGTGGCAAACCTAACATAAAACCTCAATATTAAAAGGTGACACCGCTATCTTAAACTGGCACCACGGTTTTGTATAACATGACGTTGTAACTGATGTTGCAATGACATGCATATGGACTCACCTCACATATATGAAACATGTTTTAGCTAACAAAATACAAAACATGTAAGTAGCTTAGGTACCTCACATATCTAAGGTCATATCAAAATATCAAACTTTGTTTCTATTCGAACACACGAAGACGAGTACAATCATAGTAAAACAGAATGCATGGTAAAGTATCAAAGTGCAACCCTTAGTATAATCATTAACGCCATGAATTACATCAAAAAATTTGAAGAGTATGGGATTTTTAAAGATCGACCTAAGAGATTTATTTAACGACTTAAAGATATGCATATCTTAGTTGATAAGGAAATACAATACAATTCTAAGTCATTTCCCTAGATATCGTGCGAACTTACAATGAAGTTGTATCTTAAATCAGAACTAGTGAAGATCAGTTATATTTTTTGATTGGGTAACTGATTTTCAAAAATGACGGTTTTCACGACTTAAATTTTAGTATTAACCATTTATTGACGTACATTTGGTGTCAGCGGATTTTAGGATCTTTGTACAAAGTTTATTTTATATTCTCTAAAGATTTAGGTAACTAAAACAAACACTAATTTGGCATATACCCAAGCCTTTTCTACTATGTATCATAAGATACTTACGGCTGACACGTATTTTTACTTGTGCTCTCATTTTTTGATAAGTTGAGAAAGTTGCTGAATGCTAGTCATATGATAGAACTTAATTACAAGTCAATGATGAAAATCAATTGATCTTATGTTTCTAAATACATATAATATGTTTTGGATCACAACTATTAACAAAGTGATATATCTTTCTATGTAAATGCACATATGAGTTACATATTAATGATAATCATTGTCTAAACTAAGGGCGTGCATAAAACCGAAATAACCGAACCGTAATCAAAATAACCGACGCAACCGAACTGAAAAAACCAAAACCGCAAAGAAACCGACGGTTTGGTTTGTTGATTTTTTAAAAACCAAATTTTTCGGTTTGGTTTTGGTTTTGCTTGTAACAAAGACCAAAAAAACCGAACCGAAACCATACAACCAAACTTGTAATTTTAGAGGTGTAATCATATACTTATAAAAATTATTAGCCTATTATGTAATTATTTAACTTAGAGATTGAATATTTTGGTTTCCAGAATAATATTTAAACTTTTTTATTTAAAAATGATAGATTAAAATGTTTTATTGAATATATTGTTCTTATATTTTAGGGATTGCATTTAGTTTTATTGTCAACTAATTAATAAAAATATATAGATTATAGTTAGAGATAAATAAAAAGATGTAAGGCCAAAGGTTTTGCCCTAAACTCATTACTTTAAAACAAGTTTTTATAAAACTTGAAGCCCAAATGGTGAAACCGAAAAAAACCAAAACCGAACCGAAACCGAAGTTAAAACCGAAAACCGAAAACCAAAAACCGAAAACCAAAAAGCGAAAAAACCGAAACCGAACGGTTTTAAAAACCTAGAAACCGAAATATCGGTTTTTGGTTTCGGTTTTAGGTTAAAACCGAACAAAACCGACCATGCACACCCTAATCTAACTTCACAACATAAATAGGGCACTCAAGTATCGTTTTGTCATTTCTATGATTCTTCCACAACGACACTAATAAAAAAGAGTTGACACTAATAAAGCCGCCCCCCCTCTTTTTTTCGCCGGTAGTGTAAATTTTTGACCCGGTAGTGTAAATTTTTGGCTCGATAGTGTAATTTTTTATATAAAACGTGAGTTCGCCCCCCCTAAAAAAAATTAATCTCGCCCCCGCCCCCCCTGCAGGAGTGTTCAAGCTCCGCCACTGCATACACCATCTATTATTCCTCCTAAACCTACACATATATTCAACGATACGACTTAAACGCTCAACATTTTAAAAACAAACAATTTTATAACATATCTTGTGTTGAGAAATTGATTCAAATAAACCAGATGATCTGAGAGTTGTGAACAATACTTTCAGATTATAACTATTTGGGGTTCAATCCAAAATTCAATCGGATAAAACTTTGAAATTTAAAAACAATATATGAATTGATGAGAGAGTTTCTTGAATCAGAAAAGAGAAAAGGTGATGATCATATTTTAAATTCGTATTTTTACAGGGATGGGGTTAACCGTCGAAGGCAGTTTTCATGTTTAAAAACGCTCACTTTTTTCTTCGAGTATCACATGTGAAACTTCGAGAAAAATTTTAATGCATTTTGATTAAGTAATTTTATCAAATAAAAAATTTCCAAGCTGTCCTGGCAGCTCAACCACAGCCAGAGGCTGCCGCCTATTAGACCCTATCAGGGACTGCCACCCCTTTGACCCTGCTCCCAAGGGCGCTGTCCCCGGACCCTACCATGGGGGCATTGCTCCCTTAGAACCGACATTGCTTATAACATCTTGCTCCTACTAGACCACACTCACTTTGATTATAACATAACTATTTTTACAACTTTCAAACGACAACAATTTAATCATACTTTACTCCAACTTTAATATACTCACCACTAGACAATTACCGCAAGCAGTTGGAATAGCATTGGTATAATAAGATAACCCACGAGAAGCAATATTAAAGTGACGGAATCATGTTAGAAGAAGTCTAGAAAGAGAGACTAGTGGTCTAGTAGGAAAGCATGTGTGGTTAGTTTCAAGTTGGTGGGACCATATATAACCGCAATTTGGTTGGCAAATTGCACATACATTATACATATTTTTATTATATTATAATAAAATAAAGTCATTACAATTACCAACAGAAATTCACATGAAAAAGATAGCTTTGATGTCACACAATTCCCTGCTGCCCTTTCCTCGTATTTATAATAATAATAATAGTATTATTATTATTATTATCATACATACATCACTTATTCACTCCCCTTGTATACCTTCTAACACCGGCCTTTTCTTTTGATTTTGATTTCGCATGTAGTTTACATAATACTCTTTGGTTCTATTACTACATTAGAAATACACGAGTTTTATAAACAAATATTCAAATTATTAATAATAAAGATTTAAAAATTATACAAAGATATTGATTAAAAAACATAATATAAATAATAATGAAGAGTAATAAATTTAAAAATAAATAATATTAAATGTAATATTTGAATAAATAATAAATTTAATTATTACGGGATATCTCCAAAATTCGATGTACTTCTTTTAATTTAATTTACGCATATTATTTAAAAATAAGAGGGAAGCGAAACGGTAATATTTGGCTCACAAGTTTATGACATGGTGCAACCATTTACTTATTTGTTATGTATAGATTATCATTATTACTATTCTATTGATATGTTTACATTATATTTATTATTTTTTATTGGACATGTAAAAAAGGTTCTTTTTATAAGGATTGCACTTATTTTTCTCTTCTAGCATGTATTTATCCAATTCAATTAAATAAATAATTTTTTAATCAGTTTCTTCAGACATTTTTCATTAGAATTGATCATAAATGCACAAAGTTAACAACCAAATACATCAGTTATATGCACATGTGTAGGAGATCTTGGGTACGTATACGTATATATCTTTTTCTTCAATGCTGACTTCAGATTTTGCGGCGAGCACATATGTTACAAAAAAGAAAATACACATAATGCTAGTGAGCTCGAATTATTACGGAGAAGATTTATTGAAATATTTTATCATAATTAGCATATATGATTTGATTATTTTATTTTAGTTTTTGTAATTATCTACATTTTAATCAAGTTAATCAATAATACTTGATACTTTATGAAGTTTTCATTGTTTCTATAGTGATAGCACAAGGAGGACATAAATATTCAAGACAACACTAGGCTTTAGTAGCCGCCAAAAGATAGATTTACGTACGAATGACACTTAAACGATAAGTGTACATGTATCAACTATACATTGATGAATTATAGAACATGTTTCGTAATCTTCTACTTGTTCGTAATTACACATCGACCACTCATAAGAATTTAATTCCTGTGCTAAATCCTTTATTTTGTGAATTCACCTTCAAACTTTAATTACGAGTCCGAATTACTTTTATTTAATAAAAAAGCAATACAAGTTTTGTCAAATGAAACAATTAAGAACAAGTTAATTACCACGTAGACAAGTTCATCGTATCAATTTGACATGTATTTCTAAAGTGTCTTTAGATACACTGAACTACGATTATGCATGTCGTTTTCACTAATTAACTACTTAATTATTAAATTTAAACGCCGTTCAAATAGAATATTACCTTTTAAACAATACATGATCTATTAATTACTTCCCGAATCATTTTCATGTGCTTCAAATTAAAACTAATCTTTCACATTTTATATTCGGTTACCATGTTTGAATTGAATTCCATCAGTTGTATGACTTTGTGTCTTAGTTTTCATTTTATATTAACTCCAATTTGTCCAAAATCAATGGTTGAATTCAAGATTGATAGTGTAAACCACTATAAATATAAAAGTCTCTCTTACTTGAAAAAATTAACCCATGCATGTTCATAATCATGGCCTTTTAAGCTAAGTTGGGTGGGCAATGAACATTGTTTGTTAATAGAAATTTATTTTTAGTGCAAAAATTTAGAAATTTAACAAAGATTCGAAATTCGCTAGTAAAAGCTCGGCTCGAATCGATTCGGTTGTAAACGAATCGAGCTGACTTGGTTTGGTTTGTAAATGAGTCAAACTCGAGCTAGTCTTGGCTCAGCTCGTGTGCCCTGCCGTATTACATGTGTAACCCACTAGTTTAATTACATAGATATAATTATAAAGAATATGATGTGAAAATATATAAAAAAATGAAATGGAAGATGAAGTGTAAATGCTATACATGGTATTTTTATTCGTGCAATACAAAGAGCAAACGCACGGGGATAAGGCTATATGTTGTGGAGCGCCTCTATCCATATGTGTTGTGGGGTTATTCTGCAATATTGCGATATGTGATGCTGACTGGATGGTGACTAGGCACTGGATAGAGCCCCTGATCAAGTAGTCTGACCCTGTTGTGGATCAGGTGATCAGGGGCTCTCATTCACGCCTCGCGATCGCGTCCCTGATCGCGCTTGTTGGTTGCAGTGTGCGCAACCAGAGAGGTTGGCCATTTGGCTCGCACCCAGGTTCGAAGCTCCCGCAACACATAACCTAAATTAGTAATTACACAAAAGTTAGTCGCAGATAAAGGATCTCTATGGAAAGTAGGCTTAAGGACAGTTACCTTGAAATGTCTCTTCTACCCCCAATCATGTCAATCACATTGCCAACTGAAATACGCTATTTACCTGATAAATGTCATTGGGAAGGTGATACAAATGTTTCTACCGAACATAATCGAGTTTATAATAGAGTAAATTTTCAAAATTTCTTTTTAACTTTTGTCATTTTTATGTGTTTTAACTTTATTCTACCATACAATATCTCTTTTAACATGGATGATGGCACTCGTATGTATGTCATGTGTCGTTACGTGAGCGGAAACGTGCATATATATCCTAACACCTGATTAAAACGGGTTGTCAACAGTATAATAGAGCCGGCTAACTTTAGTATACAGGCGACCGACCACATTATAGTGGTCGTCAACGATAATTTTTTTGGTTTTGTTATAGGTGACAGACCCTTGATGAGGCCGTCGGCTATAGGGTTGATGCAACCAATAGTGATGAGATGAATTACATAAACAATGGATGTGTTGGCCACATGATATGTGCAGGTGTTACCGTCCATGTTAGGACACATGGAGTTATATCATTAGCTTCATATACAAGCGGTCGACCGTATTATATATTTGGCACGACCGAAGAAAGTCAAAGGGACAAAAATGAGAAAAATTGGCCTCATGATATAGGCGGTTGTTACCATTTCATGTTAGGACATATGACATTATATCTTTGGCTTCATATAAACGGTCGATCGTATTATATGGGCGGCACCTCCCAGGATGATTTGTGATCGAAGAAAGTCAAAGGGACAAATGAGAAAATTTTGCAGGTGTTACAGTTAAGGTTAGGACACATGATATTATATCATTGTTTTCATATACAAGCGGTTGATCATATTATATGAACAGGACCGCCCATGTTAAAGGGGACAATTTGTGATGAAAGAAAATCAAAGGGACAAATGTAAAATAATTTTGGTCATAACGACATTATGGGAATTTACCTAATACTACATGAATCATGTACACTTCTATGCATGTTTATGTTTATTTAGATGTGATTTATAAGACGCTTTCTTCACAAGTTCTTCATTTCCGATTCCATCAATTGATATTACTTTTTATTTGTACAATTGGCTTTTTATTTCCTATTCCATCATTTGTGAGTACTTTTTATTTATACAATTGGCTTTTCTAGTTCTTGTGATTTTCTACTTACAAATTAATTTGTACTAAGCATGACTATGGTTAGCAATGTGTTCGAATCCACTAGATGACTATGTTTATCAATATTTTTCGAATCTTCTAGTTGGACGGTCACACTAGTAGAAACAAATGACGTAATAATATAAAAAGTGTAAGGATTCCTGAAGTCTGATGCAACCCAAAACAGCCTAAGTGTCTCAACAACATGCACTAAGTACTGAAGTGAAGAATGCTTCGGAAGTTTTACACAAAGCATTAGAATACTCTGTGTAAAATCTTCCGAAGCCAAGACCAATATCTTCCGAAGCCAAACATGAAGTCTTCCGAAGCTTCAGAGACAAAGTCTTCCGAAGCTTCATCCTATGAAGACAGATTTCTTCCGAAGACTTTTAGTACACATGCTTTATCTGATGTACTGTTCCATAAAGCACCTTTTCCGCTGCATCTCTGTAAAGTCACCAACTTACATGAGTTGGTGAAATGGCCTTGCTTTGGTAACTGTACATTGAGGTCTTGAGTATTCAACTTCCACTTTATGTACTTTATCCTTTTTGTATTGTATAAGGATGTGAGCTATGGCATGTCATAGTCACAAGGTCAAAAGGCAGATATGCCTTTTGATCCTACAATTGATTTTGTTAGTGTCTAGTCAATTGTATCCAGCTGGCTTTCAAAGTATGGCCGGCTGTAGGTTGTAGTATAAGTATTTCAAGTTCTTGTATCTTTCTCTTTATGCTTTGTAACGCTTGTAAAAGAACTTGAGAAAGCAATATACTGCCTCCTTGAAACCCAACTCTCTTGTTCTGTCTCTTTACTTTACTTGTGTTCTTAGTATCATACTTGGTTAATCCGTTCACTGTTTGATTAGAGCTTAGTTATTCTCCTCATTGTGTTGTTGTGTTGTAATTGTGTTTAAGCCCTTAAACGGTCCTGCAATTGGTATCAGAGCTTCCAGGCTCTTGATATAAGATCTAACCATCTTAAGATCCCTCACACACACAAAAGCTAAACTCTTCAAATGGCTGCCATCTCTAAGACTGATATGGAGACTGGAACCATGAACAAATCCCCACTGATCACTCTTGATGATTTTGACACCTGGTGCATGAGGATGGAAGGTTTCATCATGTCTCTTGATTCAAGAATGTGGGAATCTGTTGAGAATGGACCTTTCATACCCAGCACCCCCTCTGCTACTGGTGCTGGTATGATTCCTAAAGATGTGGCCAACTACTCAGATGAAGATAGAAAAAGAGTAGAGATTGACAGGAAGGCCATGACTGCTCTTCAGACTGCTCTCCAAACTCTGTATACAGAGGCTCAAGAAGTGCAAGACAGCCAAACAGCTGTGGGATGCACTGAAGCTGATGTATGAAGGCTCCTCTGAAGCCAAGGAGAACAGAAAGATCTTCTGAAGCAGCATTTTGAAAATTTCACCTTCAAAGCAGGTGAGACCATGACTCAACAATACTTCAGGTATGTTAGATTGTGGATACCCTAGTGGATGGAGAGTTCCTCTTGAGAACAGGGACATTGTAAGGAAGTTCATGTCCTCACTTCCTAGGCAATGGACACACTATTGTGTGGTGATCAAGAGGACTGAGAACCTTAAGACTCTTACTCTTACAGAGTTGTATGGGATTCTCAGTGGATACCAGATGGAGATGAACATGCAAGGTTCATCTGGCAACTCCAACAATCAAATGGGTTCAGCCCTTCATGTGGTTGAAAGGGACAGCATAGAACCTCAGCATCATCTCTTATGCTACCCTGACAACTCACAAAAGGGTCCTTTCATCACCTTCCCGGAGACACCAAGGGAGAACTTTACTCAAGGAAGCCCATTCCAAGAGACAAGTTCTTCTCAAGCCTTTGTGTCTGCAGATGAAAGCTGTGGGAATTATCTCTTCACTCTTGAAGACCTGGACTGTATCCATCCAGATGACCTGGAATACATGGAGATAGTTCAGCAGATGGCTCTCCTCACTCACAGAGCCAAGAAGTTCTACAAGAGGACAGGAAGAAGATTTCCAAGCAATGCTACCAGTAGTAAGTTTGGGCTGGATAAAAGCAAAGTTAAGTGTTACAACTGTAACCTTATGGGTCACTTTGCCAGGGAGTGTAAGGCACCTAAAGCAAATGGGGGCCAAACACAACCCAGACCAAACTTTACTGACAAAGCTCCTCAGGCTGAGAAGACAAAGCAACATGCTGCTGTTGCTGTTGAAGAAGGAGGCTTTGACTGGAGTTTTCAGGTGGAGGATGCTTCTCCAAACCAAGCACTGATGGCTGACCATGATGAAGCCAAGGTATTGGAACATCTTTGCTCCCCTGAATGCATTGCTAAAGTAAATAGATACAGGTCCTATAACCTAGAGATGAGATCTGATCTTGAGTCATTAAACATATTAAAATCTGATTTTAGAAAGTCTGAAAATGATTACAAGTTAAAGATAGAAGACTTGGAGAAAACCATTTCAGTACTAAAACATGAACATACAGATTTCAGAACTCAGATCCAAGATCTCATCACTAAGTTAACTGAGTGCCAGGCTGAGCTTGTGATCAGCAAAGCCAAGGCAGAGAAGAGTGTTCTTGAAGAAGAGACCTTCAAGAACATGATATCCTCATCCCTGCACAACAAGGTTTGTTATCAAAATAGACAGGGACTAGGATCAAATGAGATAGCTCCTCCACACACAATCTTGTCTGTAAGATCTCCTAGGTGTGGAACTTGTGAAGATGAGCTTCCTCTCATAGATCCTGTAAGTGAGGATGATGAAGAAGTGATAGTGAAGAATTCCTCTGAGAAGAGTGAAGAAGAGGATTCTTCCAAGGGCCACTATCCTTCTGAGGAGAAGAAATCAACTGTGATGACCAAGTCCAAAAGAAAGAACTTGATCAGAAAGAGCAAAAGAAAGGCAAAGAAGGCTCAAGAAATCAAGGCTACTTTTGATGCTAAGCAGAAACAAGTTTTTATCTCTGCAGGTTTCAAAGTAGTAAGGACTGAAGACATCAACCAAGACTCCTCAGCTAAGAGTCATGGTTCTTGTTCAAATCATCTCAGTGCCAAGAAGAAGACTGAGCTGCTGTGTACCACTGCTGCACAGCCTGGACCATCAAACTCCAAGAACAGTTCACAGCCCAAAGGAACTGTCTCAGCATCTACCAAGATGAAGATGGAGAAGGGATGTGACCAAAGTCAGTCTTGCTCTCAAAGGAGACTTCTTTGAAGAAGAAAATGTTATGTGTTATGTGTGAAAGTACTTCTCACATTGCTAAGGATTGCCCATACAATCCTAAAAGTACTGTCCACATGACTAAAACAAAGACTTCAAAGAGTCTCAAGAAGTCTCAAGCTTCGGAAGGAAAGTCTGTTTCCTTCGGAAGCTCCAAATCAAAGAAGGAGGTAAGTGGAAAATTACCTTCGGAAGCAAAGTTGGTCTCGGAAGAAAGGAGTTCTTCCGAAGCACTAAAGTCTGCTGCAGTGACTGTAGATTCTTCCGAAGGATCAGTCATCAAAACTTGTGAAGTTCTAAAAGCTTCTAAGGTTTTGAAGGTCAAGTCCAAGACTCCAAAGGTGGTGTGGAAGTCTAAGAAAGACCAAATGACTGAGGTTTCTCCATCAACAACAGCTGAAGATCCCCATAGTACAACCATAGGATCTATTACTGTTGCATTACCTTCTATTACTGTTAATGAGCCCAAGACAAGTAAGGCTTGGGTTTCCAAATGTAACTAATCATCTTCTCTGTGCAGGAACAGCTCAAGACCAACAGGAATGTCTGGATAATTGACAGTGGCTGTTCCAGGCACATGACAGGCAATAGGTCTCTACTCCATAATTTTGAGAGAATTGATGGAGGACCAGTTGCTTTTGGAGGAGATGAAGGTGGTTACATTTCTGGAAGGGGCAAGGTCACAAATGGTAAGCTCAGCATTGAGAAGGTAAACTTTGTTAAGGAGCTTGGGTACAATCTTCTGAGTGTATCCCAATTTTGTGATCAGAGTCATAACATGCTCTTTACTGAGCATGAGTGCATTGTTCTCAAACCTGGTGTGGTCATTCCTCATGAGCATATCCTGCTCAGAGCCCCCAGGAAAGGGAACATGTACAAGATGGATTTGCAAGAAACATCTCCCTCAGGAGAAGTTTCATGCTTTCTATCTAAAGCAAATAGTGATGAGTCTTTCCTATGGCATAAAAGAATGTGCCATGTAAACTTTAAGAACATGAATAAATTAATTAAACATGATCTGGTAACTGGAATGCCAAAGAAAGAGTTTACTAGTGATGATCATTGTGTGGCATGCCTGAAAGGGAAGCAACACAAGGTATCTCACAAGCCTAAGGAAAAGAACTCCATCACTACTCCCCTACACTTGTTACATATGGATCTCTTTGGCCCCACCAGTGTAATGAGTTTAGGAAGGACCTCTTACTGTCTGGTGATCACAGATGATTTTACAAGATTCACTTGGGTCTTCTTCCTTAGAACTAAGGATGAAACCCCTGAGATTCTGAAGAATTTCATCTTAAAAGTTGAGAATCAATGTGATCACAAGGTCAAAACCATAAGATGTGATCAGGAACTGAATTCAAGAACCAAATCCTTGATGCATTTTGTGATGAAAAAGGTATTACAAGACAATATAGTGCTCCCAGGACTCCTCAGCAAAATGGAGTTGCTGAAAGGAGAAACAGGACACTTATTGAAGCTGCAAGAACTATGTTGTCTGACTCTAAACTGCCTATCACCTTCTGGGCAGAGGCAGTCAATACTGCTTGCTATGTGCAAAACAGAGTTTTAGTAGTTAAGACACATGGTAAGACTCCTTATGAACTTTGGCACAAGAGGAAACCTTTCATTGGTTTTCTCAGGTCATTTGGATGTCCCTGCACCATCTTGAATACCAAAGATCAAATTGCCAAGTTTGCTGAGAAATCAGATGATGGACATTTCATTGGATACTCTTCTCAAGCTAAAGCTTATAGAGTATACAATCTCAGAACTAGAATTGTTGAGGAGTCAGCCAATGTGACTTTCAATGAGCACACTCCTTGTGTGGCTGGTTCTGGTCCGGATTGGCTGTTTGATCTTGATTTAGTTACCAACTGTTTTAACAAATCTTGTGAGCATGTTTCAGGATCTGCAGAAAATCTAAATACAGGTGATCCTGATCCAAGATTTGAGCTAGGAAGACCTTCAACTCATACATCTTCAGCTCCAGTTGGAACTACTTCAGCAAATGAGGTTTCTATCAGCACAACAATGACAAATTCAGCTGATACATCTGGCATGCCTTCAAATTCCAGCTCAGAGGCCTCTCAACCAGATAAAGACACCTCACTTGTAGAAGACAACAATGGTGATGGTGATAGTGATCAGGAATTTCTTGATGCTAATAACCATACCATAGATGACAACATCAATGATGTCTCACACTCATTGGATCAAGTTAATCTTGATAAGTGTGATAATGTGGAGGGTGAATCTTCAAGACCAGATTTAAATTTCTCAAATTTAGATCTTTCTCAACAACTTGCTGTGATCCCTCAGCTAAGGATCCACAAGTCTCACCCCACCACAAACATCATTGGAGATGTTGTCACAGGGGTAAGAACAAGAGGACAAACCCATGAAGCAAATGTTTGTCTTCACTCTTGTTTCTTATCTCAGATAGAGCCCAAGAAAGTTGATGAAGCTCTAAAGGATGGAAGTTGGGTTGAAGCTATGCAACAAGAGCTGCTTCAATTCAAAAGGCAGAAAGTTTGGAACCTTTGTCCTCTTCCTCATGGGAAGACTACCATTGGAACCAAATGGGTTTTTAGAAACAAGAAGGATGATAGGGGAATCATCATCAAGAACAAGGCAAGACTAGTTGTTCAAGGATACACACAAGAAGAAGGGATTGACTACACTGATGTCTTTGCTCCTGTAGCAAGACTAGAAGCTGTTAGGATATTCCTGGCATTTGCTGCATCCAAGAACTTCAAGGTCTACCAACTTGATGTAAAGTGTGCTTTCTTATATGGAGTGATTGATGAGGAGGTTTATGTCAAACAGCCACCTGGTTTTGTAGACCCTGATCATCCTGATTATGTCTGCAAGCTTGACAAAGCTCTTTATGGGCTGCATCAGGCACCCAGGAAGTGGTATGAGACACTATCTAAGTATCTCTGCAAGCATGGATACAGAAGAGGTACTATAGATGGAACCCTCTTCATCAAAGGACAGGGAAATGACTTATTGCTGGTTCAAGTATATGTTGATGACATCATCTTTGGTTCAACTAATCCAAAGCTCTGCAAAGACTTTGAGAAGCTGATGAAAGACAGATTTGAGATGAGTTCAATGGGAGAACTCAACTTCTTTCTGGGAATTCAAGTGAAGCAGGTTGAAGATGGCATCTCCATAGCCAGAAACCACTCCCTTGGTCCAGATCTTGAGGGGGAGTGTGTAGATGAGCACTTATACAGGGCTATGATTGGGTCTCTTATGTATCTTACAGCTAGCAGGCCTGATATCATGTTTGCTACATGTATTTGTGCAAGATATCAAGCCAACCCTAAGATGTCTCACTTAATCACTGTGAAAAGGATTTTAAGATACCTCAAAGGTGCTTCAACACTTGGTCTATGGTATCCAAAGAATCCAAATTTCAATCTGTATGCCTATACAGATAGTGATTATGGTGGTTGCAATATGACTGCAAAGTCTACATCTGGGGGATGTCAATTCCTTGGTGGAAGGGTGGTCTCATGGCAATGCAAGAAACAATCCTGTGTGTCTGCATCAACTGCTGAGGCTGAATACATTGCTGCTGCAAGCTGCTGTGCTCAAGTGCTTTGGATTCAAAATCAGATGCTGGACTATGGATTTAACTTCAAAGAGACTCCTATCCACATAGACAACAATAGTGCTATCTCTATCACTGAGAACCCTGTGCAGCACTCAAGGACCAAACACATCAACATCAGGTATCATTTAATAAGAGATAACTATGAAAAAGGATTAATTAAACTAGTCAAAGTTCATACAGATGAACAATATGCTGATCTGTTCACCAAAGCTTTTGATGAACAGAGATTTAAGTATCTGATATCAGCTATTGGGATGATTAACTTTGAGTAGACTTTTTATTAAAACTAATTCTAATTATTTCTTCTTAAAATATGTGTGTCCTAAGTTGTCTAGTTCATCACTTTCATAAGCTCATGTTTTCTTTGGATGTAAAATTCTTTTTGAAGACTTTCCTTAGATTCTTGAAAATTTCTGATACTTCGGAAGATAAAATTTTATCTTCGGAAGAAAAACATGTCTTTAAAATAAATAACTGTCTAAGAGATTTTACCTTCGGAAGAAGTAAATTCATCTTCCGAAGCTTAAAATTCTTATCTCAGACACTTATCTATTTTCAAGAACCTTTTCCTTCCGAAGCAAAATTAACCTTCGGAAGCTTTGTTTATTTTCATACAAAGCATTCAAGGGTTTATTTCTCTTCCGAAGCATAAATTATCAAGACTCTCAGGAAAATCTTCCGAAGCCATTTTAGCTTCGGAAGCTTTTTAAATCAAAACTTCCGAAGACAAATAAACTTCGGAAGCTTTTCGAATTCCAAGAAAACTACTTTTTGAGCAAAAGTAAACTACCTTTTCAGAGGTGGGACCGACTTTCGGATTTCAAAGTTTATCCTCTTTCATTAACTTTGGTTCAAATCCCTTTTCATATAAATACCCAACGGTTCCCCCTCTTTCCCACTATCTTCCTCAATTCTACTGTTTCTCTAACCTAATTCTCTAAACCGCCTTTGCTTTCTACCTTTCTTCACCCTTAAGCTTCTGAAATGGCCAACCTTAACCGCAGAAACAACCCTGATTTCTCCATGCAACTACACAGGCAACATAATCAAGTTGCTCTGTTAAGCTCTGAGAAAGATGCAAGTTTCTCAGAGATTTGCCAATTCTTGACTCTGTCAAACTACTTCACCTCCCTGACCATTGATCCTCCTCTATATGAGGATCAGTTGCTTGAATTCTGGAAGACCTGCCAAGAGGTCATTATGGATGGGGAGAAGGCACTGTCTGCCACAGTGCAAGGGAGGACAGTCTTCATCACTCCGGCCATCATTAACCAACATCTACAGCTGGATGATGAAGAAGGTGAGGTGTCCTTCCCAAAAGAAGCTGTTAATCATTCTTTTGAGCAGATGGGCTATGAGGGAGATTTCTCTGTAAAGACCTTTAGGAAAGGGAAGGTCTCATCCCAATGGAAATTCCTGCTCCATGTGGTTATCCACAGCTTGTCAAACAAGCATGGTGGATGGGACCAGATTCCTGAGGATCTCTCCTTCATAGTTCATGGAATGGTTCAGGGGGTCAAGTTCAGGTATTCACAATTTGTTATACTAATTTACTTGCAAACTTAGACTCCTTAGAGTATTACATGTTTCCTAGATATGTTCAACACATTCTCAACTGTGAACTGGGCTCACAGTTGAGGGAAACAGGTAATATTCTTAAATTGGGACAGATGAAGCCCGGCATCTTTAAAATAATGAAGAAGCCAACTGTAGGCTTCTCTGGGGTAGAAACAGCCCTAGTCCCAAAAATGTTAGAGCTCATTGCTCAAGGTGACAACCTAGCAACACAAGCTAGTGTTGAACCCACACCTCTTTTGTCCCTACCATTAAAAAGACCAGAAATCACCCTCACCTACCAAAGAAAATCCAAACGAACCCCTGCTCAGACTATTGAGTCTGTGCAGGCCCCCAAATACTCAACCTTACAGGAAGAAGTGGACACTAGAGCTCCCACTTCTCCTGAGGAGCAAACCACTCCCATTGTTTCACCTATCAGGGCTGAGGTTCCTCAAGCTCACCCTGATGAGCTCAATAGCCCAACAACCTTAAGCCTTCACTCTGAGTCTCAACACTCAAGTGGACAACCTTCAGGGGACAGCTACCATCCCCAGCCTTTGGATCTCAACCAACCAATTCCCAACCTATCCTTTTACACTGATGAAGACTTAGGATTCAGTGAGTACCATGAGTCTCTCTTCTCCTCCCCTACTCAAAGAGAGATGAGTACCTCTGACTCTCCTCAGTCTATCCCCCATCAGTCACCTGTTACTGAGGTGGACACTTCTGAACCTGTTCAGGATGTCCATATGGAAGAGGCTCTCACTTTTGAAAGTGATTACATCATTAAGACCTCAACCATGGCAACTCAGCCCATTGGCATCTCAACTGAGGCTGCCAGTGAGCAGAGGAAAACCAGCAGCCAAGAAACTCAAGCTGGTGGTGAGAGAGAGGACTTTGGTCCAATCATCTCATCCCCCAATGAATCTTCTGATGAAGATGAGGGGAATTTGAGACTAAAGGTGCAAAAACTGTCAAAAACATGCACCTACTTAGTCTCTAAGGTTAGTCACTTGGAATCTCAGGTGACTACCTTACAAAACAGGGTCAATGATCAGCAACTCCAGATTTCATATCTGCAGGAAAAACTAGCTGGGAGACCTTTAAGGAGAGCTCAACCAGGAACACAAGAACCTGTGGAAGTGATTGACTTATCCTCCAGCTCACCTATGCAAGTGGGTGATGCTACCAAAAAGGGGGAGAAAGTTGTTACAACCACAGAACCTGGGAGTTCTTCAGAGAGAATGGACATAGAGGACTCACCATCCTCACTTGCTGTTGTGCATTCTCAGCAACTTCCTCAAGTTCACATTAATGTGGACTCTATAGACTCTCTCATCAGGAGTCTCTTTGAGGAAGGCATACCAAGGGCTGTCTCATCTCCACCACTGGGAACTAGCAATCAAATCATAAGGTGGAGGTATGATGATGACAGAAGAGCCCTCATACTTCAAAGAGTTCAAGGCCAACAAGAAGTTTTTCAATTCCAAAGCCTGAGCTTTTATGAAAGACTGGATTTAGTCAACCTGCCACTTGTCAATCCAAGCAATTCAAGACAAGCTGACAGGCTGGCTCAAAGAATCCAAGACAGGATCATGGCAGAGTTCTCTCTAAGAAGGAGACTTAGGGAATCAGGCAATGTCATCGGTCAACTGGATGTTGAGGTGGACCCTAAGATTAGTTTCATAGGGGAAACCTTGACTGAAGGCCCAGTGACAGAACCTGAGACCCCTGTCTCATCATCAACAACTGCTGCTGAGGTCCAAACTCCATCTGAGACACCTGCTGGTGAAGGTGTTTCTCAGCCTCTCTCTGGCCAGAGCATGGAAGCTACTCCAAGCAATGAAGGCCAAGCTTCAATCCACCCTGAGTCACAAAGGTCTGTTGGTGACAAAGGGAAAAGGATAATGACTCCTGAGGAAATTGAGGAGGAAGAGAGAGAGAGGAAAAGGAGACTAAGGGGAGAAAGTTCCACTGGGTCATCTAGCTTCATGCAAGCTGCAATCAGGGCTGCCCCCAGACCAAATACTCAGGATGATGAGTTAAGGGCAGTCAGGATTACCTACTTACAGACCAGGAACTATGACATTGATGAGATCATCTCCCTCCCCTTAGAAGAACTAAATGAACTGGCTGACAGAGAAGTGTCAAGAGAGTTGAAGGAGAAAGAGGATGCAATGATACTTCTCCAACTCAAAGAGGAGAAGAGACAGAAAAGACTTTACAAGCATGCTCCTACTCTCTCACCAGTTCAAGAAAGTCCTGCACAGGAAGATGTGGCTCCACAAGAACCTCAGGTAGATAAAGAGGAAGATAGGATCAAGATGATCAACTACCTGAGTGCCACAGGCTTCTATCAGGCAGATGCACTTCTCCCTTTGTCCTATGACTTCATTGAGTTCGAGTACTTAAAGCAACTTGAGCTTGAGTTAGTCAAGGAAAGAAAGACAACCAAAAGGAAACTAAGGGAAGAAGCTGCAAAGTCAAGGGCCACCATTCAAAAGAATGCAAAGAAGTCTGCTGACAGACAAAGAATGGTGAGCTTCTTGAAGCTGTATGGATTCTCCGGAAGGAGACTTGGCCCCATGTCTCTATCCACTATGGATGAGCATATTAGGGTGATCAAGCAGAAGATTAAGAGTGGAGAACTTATTGACTTGCACTCTCTTCCAAGTCAAGTCCCACCTGAAGTGGAGGTCAAGTTTGAACAACCAGAGACACCTCAACCAGCACCTCCAGCTGAGCCCCAGCAAGCTTCATCTTCTGATCCTAGGCAGGGTCAAACTCCCTCTCCTTCTGAACCTGTGAGGGAGGAACACCCAACTGAGAAAGACACTGATGATCAACATGGTGCTGCAGACCAGTCTTCTCAGTTAAAGACAACCAAGAGGAAGAAGAGGATGGCTTCTAAACCAAAGACAAAGAAGAAGAAGCCAAAGTCATCTACCTCTGCACCTCAGGCTGAATCAGATCAACCTGAGGAAGTGCATGATGAGGCAGCCCAATCAACTCCTATTCAAGTGGCTCCTCTAACTAGTGAGACACCCATCTTGTCCTGGACATACTCTACCAATCCAGAGAGATGGACTGTTATCAGAGATCAAGGTGTTGAGAATGTCTACTCATGGCAAGACATAATCAACTTACCTCTGCATGATCTCTTTGAGATGAGAAGATACTATGAAAGTCTTGATGATCCTGACCATCTCATGAAGAAAGGAATGGTCCTGATTGTACTGAAGACTACCAACATTTGAAGATCTTCCAAGTGTTTTGGTAGCATCAGCCTAGGGGGAGTTTGTAAGGATTCCTGAAGTCTGATGCAACCCAAAACAGCCTAAGTGTCTCAGCAACATGCACTAAGTACTGAAGTGAAGAATGCTTCGGAAGTTTTACACAAAGCATTAGAAAATACTCTGTGTAAAATCTTCCGAAGCCAAGACCAATATCTTCCGAAGCCAAACATGAAGTCTTCCGAAGCTTCAGAGACAAAGTCTTCCGAAGCCTCATCCTATGAAGACAGATTTCTTCCGAAGACTTTTAGTACACATGCTTTATCTGATGTACTGTTCCATAAAGCACCTTTTCCGCTGCATCTCTGTAAAGTCACCAACTTACATGAGTTGGTGAAAAGGCCTTGCTTTTGGTAACTGTACATTGAGGTCTTGAGTATTCAACTTTCCACTTTATGTACTTTATCCTTTTTGTATTGTATAAGGATGTGAGCTATGGCATGTCATAGTCACAAGGTCAAAAGGCAGATATGCCTTTTGATCCTACAATTGATTTTGTTAGTGTCTAGTCAATTGTATCCAGCTGGCTTTCAAAGTATGGCCGGCTGTAGGTTGTAGTATAAGTATTTCAAGTTCTTGTATCTTTTCTTTATGCTTTGTAACGCTTGTAAAAGAACTTGAGAAAGCAATATACTGCCTCCTTGAAACCCAACTCTCTTGTTCTGTCTCTTTACTTTACTTGTGTTCTTAGTATCATACTTGGTTAATCCAGTTCACTGTTTGATTAGAGCTTAGTTATTCTCCTCATTGTGTTGTTGTGTTGTAATTGTGTTTAAGCCCTTAAACGGTCCTGCAAAAAGTAAAACTATGTACGTATATAAAAATAAGGTATTTATTGGTGTAGGTTTATGGTTTTCATAAAATATATAGACTTTAATGAAAAAATAATTTGAAATACTAATGTATCCAAAAATCAGATTTTGAAATTTTTATAAAATAAATAATTTTGAAATCCAAAACCTGGTCTGTATACGTTGTTCACTAATGACCAATTGAAATAAAAACACTTTAAAGGCGCATAACATGATCAGTTTTATGATTAGTTCTCCTTCAACCTGTTCATCCAGTTCAATTTTAAAAACATCAGTTATGCACACAACACATATATTATAAAAATAATATTTAAACATTCAATATTATAATCATTTAACATTATATAACTTGTGACACTTATGAAAATCAATGTTTCTTATACACAATGTTTTTTCAAAACAATCATTTGATCTTTTCTTCATAAATTACACTTATTATTATCCGTACAATCCTTTACCCAAATTTAATGTAAAACATTAAAAATGCAATGATTCTCATCTTCTTCATATGGCCTATGGCCAATTTGACAACTTTCAATCTTAATTAAAGATCCCTTTCATAAATTTATAATATTCTACTATTATCCTTAGTTATCACGTGCCCCCAATATTTTCCATCAGAAATTATAATAATCATTTCATTTTCAATATTTTTTCTACATAATTCCAAATCCAACTTGCACCCCAAATCCCCAATCTCCACACCCCTATATATATCAACAATGATCACATCTTCCATAACAATCATCATCATCATCTTCACATCCTCTGTTCTTGAGAAAAACACAAACAGAACATAATTCATCAACCGAAATCGAAAAAAGATACTGCAAAAACCTTCGATTTGATGCCTATGGAGTGGGTTAGAGGTAAAACGATCGGCCATGGAAGCTTTGCTGCTGTTAGCTTAGCAAAACCCACAAAACAGAGCTCCAATTTTCCGCCATTAATGGCGGTGAAATCTTGTGGGGTGTCTCACTGTGAATCTTTGATCAACGAGAGAATGATATTGGAAGAGCTTAAAGATTGTTCAGAGATTATTCGGTGTTTCGGCGATTCGATTACGGTGGAAAACGGTGTTAGATTGTATAATGTCGCGTTGGAGTATGCCTCCGGCGGAGCTTTGTCGGAAAAGGTGAAGAATTCCGGTGGGTTCCGGCTGCCGGAGAGTGAAATCCGGCGGTATACAAAGTCAATTCTTAAGGGGCTTCAGTTTATTCATCGAATTGGGGTTGTACACTGTGACATCAAGCTGCAAAACATCTTAATGGTTAACGATGGTGGGAAAAACACCGTCAAAATCGCTGATTTTGGGCTTGCGAAGAAGACCACCGGCGCCGGAGAAACGAACTGTAAGTACGAAATTAGAGGTACTCCGATGTACATGGCGCCGGAGACGGTCACCGGCGGCGAACAGGAGTCACCGTCGGACATTTGGGCACTTGGGTGTATGATAACAGAGATGATCACCGGAGAGCCTGTGTGGAACTGCTCCGACGTCGGAGCTCTGTTGATGAAAATCGGAATCGGTGCAGAAACCCCACAAATTCCGGCGAAATTCTCCGACGCCGGCAGAGATTTCATCGGAAAATGTTTTCTAAAAGACCCAAAAAGACGATGGACAGCAGAGATGCTTCTGAATCACCCATTCATCACCTCTGATTCAATCACAGAAACAGAGTATCAAGAAACAGAGGATCAGATATCTCCGAGAGATCCGTTTGATTTTCCCGATTGGGAGTCGGAGGAGTCGCCGGAGATGGGGTGTTTGGCCGGAGAAGATGAGGGGTTCCGGCGGGGGTCGCCGGAGAGTTCGCCGGAGATGAGATTGGGGGAGCTGGTGGCTGATCGGAGACCCAATTGGTCTGTTTCGAACAGTTGGGTGAAAGTAAGATGATGACGTAAGCAGATTTCAGAATATTATTATTTTTAAAATTTTGAGGTGGATTCTTTTATTATTTTTAAGCAGCAAATTGTTGCTATTGAATTGTAAATACAAATAGATATGTGGAAGGTGTATATACACGTAGTTCTGTCAGAATATGACTTCAGTAACAATATATTATTATTCGGTTTTATGTTTACTACAAATACAGAGTTAATTTTAATCAAAATAGTATGAAAAGCGTATAAATATTACTGTGAAATAACTTCTTTTCTTTTCAACTATATATCATGAGCACTAGGTATAACTACCTGAGTAACTGTTTATTTCAAGTTAGTTATTGATTGAACAACATCTCATGCAAATCTAAACTTGTTCTAATAAGAAAACAAACTTAAATTTCTAAACATCAAATAGCATCTTGTTACGACCTAAAAATAGAAAACTGAGAAGCGTATATGGATAGTTTTAATTAGATGGTAGGCTTTTATTAGCTCAGGTATGTTGTTTCTCTTTGATATCTTACATGTATTTATATTGTATGTTATTATATTCTTTATGACGTCTAACTCATATACCGTCTGAGCGTACTTATAAATCAACATATGTTTTCATTATGAAACTTGAGCGCTTAACAACTTATAAAAAAAACTTCTTTCTAGTATTTTGGTACTGGTAAGCAACATACCATGTGATATGTATTTTTATTATTATATTATACAGTAAAACCTTACAAAACACATATATTAGACATGATTTTACATATATTATCCTGTTTTTGCTGCCGTTAAAGGTACCTGTTTAAGGGAAATTTCTAAAAAGGTTTAATTATTGATACGTATACAACAACTCATGAGAAGTATATGATAACACATGACCAGCAAATCATTATAAGAAAACCCAATCATTTGGACATCTGAATCTGGGTTTAAATTTAAAATATAATATTTTTTGTGCATCTAATTATATTCTAATTATTTATTAAAACGATGGGAGATGTAACTTGCAAGAATCATATTACGGTGTTTAAAGCAAAGCAAAGGCTGAAAGCAAAGATCTTTCTGCCACAAATTTGCTGTCTTTTGCAGGCTTAGATCATATTACCTCTTTAAATTCATTTTATTTTTATATATATTCATTTTATAATTAACAATATTCAAAGCATCTCTTGCTTTACAACTCATTAATTGTTTTTCCTATAAAGTTCCAAGATTTAGAATTTCAATCTAGATTTCTTATGATAAGATGACATACGTAATTTGACTACATATTCTACTATGATTTTGAATTTCATTTACTACTTTGAAATTTTAATTGTTATCCTTTTGTAAGAAAATATTAGGAGTCAAAACTGTAAGAAATAGTAACAACTAGAATTAAGCTCCCTGCGTTGCGGGGGGCGTAAAACCATGAAAACTAGCACCAATGTCAAACCACCATTAATGACCATCAACACTGAAATTGCAGTGTGTTAATACGAAAAAATAAGACCAAAGCGTAAAACATATAAAAATATAACTAAGTCGATTTAAGACTCTTGCGTTACGACGAACCTGTTAAAGGAGGAAAATAGACGTAACCACGCACGCATGTTATGTTGTGTTAAATTACAGAATTTAGAACGAAACGTAAAGCGAAATGTACAATTGGTGAATCGCACATACATATTTGTATCGTGGTAACTTGCAAAACCTATAACGAAAGTAAGATGAAAATTTGCAAAATAGGGAAAGTATATGAGACCAAAGTTAAAAGTATAAAATTTTATGAGATTAAATTGCAAAAATGACGAGTTTTGGGTTCAAAGTAAAACTTTTGAAAGGTTACTTTGCAAAATATAAAAGTTTAGTGTTAAAAGTGAAAAGTCAATTTAAAAAAGAAAAAACCCTATGCCCTAACTTACTACACCATTATGTATGAAAATGTTGTTAACTAATATAATATAATTAATTTTAGTGAACACATATGTATTTTAATAAAATATAACAAACACTCTTAGATTTCAATATAGGACTTTTTTAAATAATATTTTTAAGTATAATATATATTGTAATTTTCATGTTCAAACAAGTTGAGTTTGTGAAATAAAAAGTCTGACAACTAACACCAAGTTATTTACAAACTGAAAACACTTCATTCTATTAATAGACTTCTTTTGATCAAAGGTCCAGATTCACTTAGTACACTTCTCATAATACTTTTATTTTTATTTGCTTCGGTTCCTATATGCATATATTGAAAAGTATTTCATAAGAAACACCTCAATAATAGTGTTAGAGAAATATTGAACGTTGGAAAGTGTTTCCATATTCTCCTTTTATCAAATCGGTAGTCGTAGAGATCTTGAAGCTTAAAGATTAAAGGGCGCTAGCGTATATACTTGCTCGTAATATTGTTCGGATGTGGACTCGCTAGAAAGGAAAACTATTTTGATTCCTTACCTTCAAAGCTATCAATGCATCAAGAGGATTTCAACCCTACAACAACCAAAGTGCTTTAGAAGGCCAATTTCTAAACCTCTTAAGATTGTTCTTTACTTTACATAAATGCATGCATATGGATCCTTTAAGGTTCAAGGGTATATTTTAAATGTGACTTTTATTATTCTTTTATGATTGACTTGTTGCATTTAACTCTCATTCATTAAAAAACAACTAGCTATCAATGCTTAAATTAGCATAATTTAAAAAAAAATCTTAACCATAACAATTTAGGGCTATATTTTATATTTGCCTTAAACAAAAACATGAAAAATGATAATATATAAACAATTCATTTCTTGTGTGCCCAAAAGTAGAGGTGAACAAACCGGGTTCGATTTTGAAACCAGGTCGGGTTGTGATCAAAGAAATCCAAGCCGCGTTTGACAAGGTTACGGGTCGGGTCCAACCCGGTTTCAAGAGCGCAAAATGGTAAAGGATCGGATTTAAACCGGGTCTGGTTGGGTTGAACCCGGGTTGGGGTGTGGAGGGGACAAACCGATTGGAACCCTATGGGTTGAATCGGGTTGGACCCGGTTGAGAAGCTACCGGGCTGAAACCAGGTTGGGTCGGGTTTTGAACTCGGGCACCGCTACCCAAAAGAGTGGACTTTATTCATTATGTTTCCACGAAATCTTCAAAATTCAGATGTTTACGGCCCATTATTCTGGACTATAAATGGGCCAGTAGAAGCAAGCACAGAAATAGATTATGTAAGCCACTAAAAAATGTTAAAGATAATATGTCAAAAAGCAAATCGTAAAGTATCCCATTCTCTATATTCTATAGTCAAGCTGTATTGAAAACGAGTTAATTACATCATAGGTTCTTGTGGTTAGGTCTGTTTTTATTTTCGATCCCCAAGTTTGAAAAACTACAATGTCGGTTCATATGTTTGACAAAACGTAACACTATTGGTCCTCGTCATGGATGGTCATTATCTTTTTCAGCTAACTTTTTAAAAATAACCGTTATACCCTTGTTTAAAAAAATAAAATCAAACAAACATAATAGGGCGCACATGTAAATAACTCAAAAAAATAATAAGTGGGTCATTCCACCATCATCTTCATCTCTTCAACAACACCTACATCCCCATCTCAAGGCCACCAGCCAACCACCATGTCAACAACCTTAGATCTAGCTCCGACGAATCTAAGAAACGCACCACCACCAATGCGGGAAGCTAATGGAGAGGGATACGACGACAACGTATCTTGTTCACCGCTGGTGGTGATGGTTCTATACGATGGTGGTGGTGGTGGTATAGTGGTGTTTGGTTTCATATGAACACCTAAACAGATCAGAGCCATGAAACACCGAGGTTTTCAAACCATCACAAGTGGTATGGTGGTGGCACCGAGGTTTTCAAACCATCACAAGTGGTATGGTGGTGGTATTAGAAAACCCGTCTTTTGGTTGTGTTGATAGGTTGTTCTACGATGCTGGTTCCAGGTGCGATGATGGTTCTGGTTTCAACCCAAAACAGCCTAAGTGTCTCAGCAACATGCACTAAGTACTGAAGTGAAGAATGCTTCGGAAGTTTTACACAAAGCATTAGAAAATACTCTAAGTGTAAAATCTTCCGAAGCCAAGACCAATATCTTCCGAAGCCAAACATGAAGTCTTCCGAAGCTTCAGAGACAAAGTCTTCCGAAGCCTCATCCTATGAAGACAGATTTCTTCCGAAGACTTTTAGTACACATGCTTTATCTGATGTACTGTTCCATAAAGCACCTTTTCCGCTGCATCTCTGTAAAGTCACCAACTTACATGAGTTGGTGAAAAGGGCCTTGCTTTTGGTAACTGTACATTGAGGTCTTGAGTATTCAACTTTCCACTTTATGTACTTTATCCTTTTTGTATTGTATAAGGATGTGAGCTATGGCATGTCATAGTCACAAGGTCAAAAGGCAGATATGCCTTTTGATCCTACAATTGATTTTGTTAGTGTCTAGTCAATTGTATCCAGCTGGCTTTCAAAGTATGGCCGGCTGTAGGTTGTAGTATAAGTATTTCAAGTTCTTGTATCTTTTCTTATGCTTTGTAACACTTGTAAAAGAACTTGAGAAAGCAATATACTGCCTCCTTGAAACCCATACTCTCTTGTTCTGTCTCTTGCTTTACTTGTGTTCTTAGTTCACCTTGGTTACCCAGTTCACTGTTTGATTAGAGATTAGTTATTCTCCTCATTGTGTTGTTGTGTTGTAATTGTGGTTAAGCCCTTAAACGGTCCTGCAATTGGTATCAGAGCATTCCAGGCTCTTGATATAAGATCTAACCATCTTAAGATCCCTCACACACACAAAAGCTAAACTCTTCAAATGGCTGCCATCTCTAAGACTGATATGGAGACTGGAACCATGAACAAATCCCCACTGATCACTCTTGATGATTTTGACACCTGGTGCATGAGGATGGAAGGCTTCATCAGGTCTCTTGATTCAAGAATGTGGGAATCTGTTGAGAATGGACCTTTCATACCCAGCACCCCCTCTGCTACTGGTGCTGGTATGATTCCTAAAGATGTGGCCAACTACTCAGATGAAGATAGAAAAAGAGTAGAGATTGACAGGAAGGCCATGACTGCTCTTCAGACTGCTCTCCCAAACTCTGTATACAGAGGCTTCAAGAAGTGCAAGACAGCCAAACAGCTGTGGGATGCACTGAAGCTGATGTATGAAGGCTCCTCTGAAGCCAAGGAGAACAAGAAAGATCTTCTGAAGCAGCAGTTTGAAAATTTCACCTTCAAAGCAGGTGAGACCATGACTCAACAATACTTCAGGTATGTTGAGATTGTGGATACCCTAGTGGATGGAGGAGTTCCTCTTGAGAACAGGGACATTGTAAGGAAGTTCATGTCCTCACTTCCTAGGCAATGGACACACTATTGTGTGGTGATCAAGAGGACTGAGAACCTTAAGACTCTTACTCTTACAGAGTTGTATGGGATTCTCAGTGGATACCAGATGGAGATGAACATGCAAGGTTCATCTGGCAACTCCAACAATCAAATGGGTTCAGCCCTTCATGTGGTTGAAAGGGACAGCATAGAACCCCAGCATCATCTCTTATGCTACCCTGACAACTCACAAAAGGGTCCTTTCATCACTTCCCGGAGACACCAAGGGAGAACTTTACTCAAGGAAGCCCATTCCAAGAGACAAGTTCTTCTCAAGCCTTTGTGTCTGCAGATGAAAGCTGTGGGAATTATCTCTTCACTCTTGAAGACCTGGACTGTATCCATCCAGATGACCTGGAATACATGGAGATAGTTCAGCAGATGGCTCTCCTCACTCACAGAGCCAAGAAGTTCTACAAGAGGACAGGAAGAAGATTTCCAAGCAATGCTACCAGTAGTAAGTTTGGGCTGGATAAAAGCAAAGTTAAGTGTTACAACTGTAACCTTATGGGTCACTTTGCCAGGGAGTGTAAGGCACCTAAAGCAAATGGGGGCCAAACACAACCCAGACCAAATTTACTGACAAAGCTCCTCAGGCTGAGAAGACAAAGCAACATGCTGCTGTTGCTGTTGAAGAAGGAGGCTTTGACTGGAGTTTTCAGGTGGAGGATGCTTCTCCAAACCAAGCACTGATGGCTGACCATGATGAAGCCAAGGTATTGGAACATCTTTGCTCCCCTGAATGCATTGCTAAAGTAAATAGATACAGGTCCTATAACCTAGAGATGAGATCTGATCTTGAGTCATTAAACATATTAAAATCTGATTTTAGAAAGTCTGAAAATGATTACAAGTTAAAGATAGAAGACTTGGAGAAAACCATTTCAGTACTAAAACATGAACATACAGATTTCAGAACTCAGATCCAAGATCTCATCACTAAGTTAACTGAGTGCCAGGCTGAGCTTGTGATCAGCAAAGCCAAGGCAGAGAAGAGTGTTCTTGAAGAAGAGACCTTCAAGAACATGATATCCTCATCCCTGCACAACAAGGTTTGTTATCAAAACAGACAGGGACTAGGATCAAATGAGATAGCTCCTCCACACACAATCTTGTCTGTAAGATCTCCTAGGTGTGGAACTTGTGAAGATGAGCTTCCTCTCATAGATCCTGTAAGTGAGGATGATGAAGAAGTGATAGTGAAGAATTCCTCTGAGAAGAGTGAAGAAGAGGATTCTTCCAAGGGCCACTATCCTTCTGAGGAGAAGAAATCAACTGTGATGACCAAGTCCAAAAGAAAGAACTTGATCAGAAAGAGCAAAAGAAAGGCAAAGAAGGCTCAAGAAATCAAGGCTACTTTTGATGCTAAGCAGAAACAAGTTTTTATCTCTGCAGGTTTCAAAGTAGTAAGGACTGAAGACATCAACCAAGACTCCTCAGCTAAGAGTCATGGTTCTTGTTCAAATCATCTCAGTGCCAAGAAGAAGACTGAGCTGCTGTGTACCACTGCTGCACAGCCTGGACCATCAAACTCCAAGAACAGTTCACAGCCCAAAGGAACTGTCTCAGCATCTACCAAGATGAAGGTGGAGAAGGGATGTGACCAAAGCCAGTCTTGCTCTCAAAGGGAGACTTCTTTGAAGAAGAAAATGTTATGTGTTATGTGTGAAAGTACTTCTCACATTGCTAAGGATTGCCCATACAATCCTAAAAGTACTGTCCACATGACTAAAACAAAGACTTCAAAGAGTCTCAAGAAGTCTCAAGCTTCGGAAGGAAAGTCTGTTTCCTTCGGAAGCTCCAAATCAAAGAAGGAGGTAAGTGGAAAATTACCTTCGGAAGCAAAGTTGGTCTCGGAAGAAAGGAGTTCTTCCGAAGCACTAAAGTCTGCTGCAGTGACTGTAGACTCTTCCGAAGGATCAGTCATCAAAACTTATGAAGTTCCAAAAGCTTCTAAGGTTTTGAAGGTCAAGTCCAAGACTCCAAAGGTGGTGTGGAAGTCTAAGAAAGACCAAATGACTGAGGTTTCTCCATCAACAACAGCTGAAGATCCCCATAGTACAACCATAGGATCTATTACTGTTGCATTACCTTCTATTACTGTTAATGAGCCCAAGACAAGTAAGGCTTGGGTTTCCAAATGTAACTAATCATCTTCTCTGTGCAGGAACAGCTCAAGACCAACAGGAATGTCTGGATAATTGACAGTGGCTGTTCCAGGCACATGACAGGCAATAGGTCTCTACTCCATAATTTTGAGAGAATTGATGGAGGACCAGTTGCTTTTGGAGGAGATGAAGGTGGTTACATTTCTGGAAGGGGCAAGGTCACAAATGGTAAGCTCAGCATTGAGAAGGTAAACTTTGTTAAGGAGCTTGGGTACAATCTTCTGAGTGTATCCCAATTTTGTGATCAGAGTCATAACATGCTCTTTACTGAGCATGAGTGCATTGTTCTCAAACCTGGTGTGGTCATTCCTCATGAGCATATCCTGCTCAGAGCCCCCAGGAAAGGGAACATGTACAAGATGGATTTGCAAGAAACATCTCCCTCAGGAGAAGTTTCATGCTTTCTATCTAAAGCAAATAGTGATGAGTCTTTCCTATGGCATAAAAGAATGTGCCATGTAAACTTTAAGAACATGAATAAATTAATTAAACATGATCTGGTAACTGGAATGCCAAAGAAAGAGTTTACAAGTGATGATCATTGTGTGGCATGCCTGAAAGGGAAGCAACACAAAGTATCTCACAAGCCTAAGGAAAAGAACTCCATCACTACTCCCCTACACTTGTTACATATGGATCTCTTTGGCCCCACCAGTGTAATGAGTTTAGGAAGGACCTCTTACTGTCTAGTGATCACAGATGATTTTACAAGATTCACTTGGGTCTTCTTCCTTAGAACTAAGGATGAAACCCCTGAGATTCTGAAGAATTTCATCTTAAAAGTTGAGAATCAATGTGATCACAAGGTCAAAACCATAAGATGTGATCAAGGAACTGAATTCAAGAACCAAATCCTTGATGCATTTTGTGATGAAAAAGGTATTACAAGACAATATAGTGCTCCCAGGACTCCTCAGCAAAATGGAGTTGCTGAGAGGAGAAACAGGACACTTATTGAAGCTGCAAGAACTATGTTGTCTGACTCTAAACTGCCTATCACCTTCTGGGCAGAGGCAGTCAATACTGCTTGCTATGTGCAAAACAGAGTTTTAGTAGTTAAGACACATGGTAAGACTCCTTATGAACTTTGGCACAAGAGGAAACCTTTCATTGGTTTTCTCAGGTCATTTGGATGTCCCTGCACCATCTTGAATACCAAAGATCAAATTGCCAAGTTTGCTGAGAAATCAGATGATGGACATTTCATTGGATACTCTTCTCAAGCTAAAGCTTATAGAGTATACAATCTCAGAACTAGAATTGTTGAGGAGTCAGCCAATGTGACTTTCAATGAGCACACTCCCTGTGTGGCTGGTTCTGGTCCGGATTGGCTGTTTGATCTTGATTTAGTTACCAACTGTTTTAACAAATCTTGTGAGCATGTTTCAGGATCTGCAGAAAATCTAAATACAGGTGATCCTGATCCAAGATTTGAGCTAGGAAGACCTTCAACTCATACATCTTCAGCTCCAGTTGGAACTACTTCAGCAAATGAGGTTTCTATCAGCACAACAATGACAAATTCAGCTGATACATCTGGCATGCCTTCAAATTCCAGCTCAGAGGCCTCTCAACCAGATAAAGACACCTCACTTGTAGAAGACAACAATGGTGATGGTGATAGTGATCAGGAATTCCTTGATGCTAATAACCACACCATAGATGACAACATCAATGATGTCTCACACTCATTGGATCAAGTTAATCTTGATAAGTGTGATAATGTGGAGGGTGAATCTTCAGGACCAGATTTAAATTTCTCAAATTTAGATCTTTCCAGCAACTTGCTGTGATCCCTCAGCTAAGGATCCACAAGTCTCACCCCACCACAAACATCATTGGAGATGTTGTCACAGGGGTAAGAACAAGAGGACAAACCCATGAAGCAAATGTTTGTCTTCACTCTTGTTTCTTATCTCAGATAGAGCCCAAGAAAGTTGATGAAGCTCTAAAGGATGGAAGTTGGGTTGAAGCTATGCAACAAGAGCTGCTTCAATTCAAAAGGCAGAAAGTTTGGAACCTTTGTCCTCTTCCTCATGGGAAGACTACCATTGGAACCAAATGGGTTTTTAGAAACAAGAAGGATGATAGGGAATCATCATCAAGAACAAGGCAAGACTAGTTGTTCAAGGATACACACAAGAAGAAGGGATTGACTACACTGATGTCTTTGCTCCTGTAGCAAGACTAGAAGCTGTTAGGATATTCCTGGCATTTGCTGCATCCAAGAACTTCAAGGTCTACCAACTTGATGTAAAGTGTGCTTTCTTATATGGAGTGATTGATGAGGAGGTTTATGTCAAACAGCCACCTGGTTTTGTAGACCCTGATCATCCTGATTATGTCTGCAAGCTTGACAAAGCTCTTTATGGGCTGCATCAGGCACCCAGGAAGTGGTATGAGACACTATCTAGTATCTCTGCAAGCATGGATACAGAAGAGGTACTATAGATGGAACCCTCTTCATCAAAGGACAGGGAAATGACTTATTGCTGGTTCAAGTATATGTTGATGACATCATCTTTGGTTCAACTAATCCAAAGCTCTGCAAAGACTTTGAGAAGCTGATGAAAGACAGATTTGAGATGAGTTCAATGGGAGAACTCAACTTCTTTCTGGGAATTCAAGTGAAGCAGTTGAAGATGGCATCTTCATAAGTCAGTCAAAGTATGTTCAAGACATACTCAAGAGGTTCAATATGACTGATTGTAAGATTGCTAAGACACCCATAGCCAGAAACCACTCCCTTGGTCCAGATCTTGAGGGGGAGTGTGTAGATGAGCACTTATACAGGGCTATGATTGGGTCTCTTATGTATCTTACAGCTAGCAGGCCTGATATCATGTTTGCTACATGTATTTGTGCAAGATATCAAGCCAACCCTAAGATGTCTCACTTAATCACTGTGAAAAGGATTTTAAGATACCTCAAAGGTGCTTCAACACTTGGTCTATGGTATCCAAAGAATCCAAATTTCAATCTGTATGCCTATACAGATAGTGATTATGGTGGTTGCAATATGACTGCAAAGTCTACATCTGGGGGATGTCAATTCCTTGGTGGAAGGGTGGTCTCATGGCAATGCAAGAAACAATCCTGTGTGTCTGCATCAACTGCTGAGGCTGAATACATTGCTGCTGCAAGCTGCTGTGCTCAAGTGCTTTGGATTCAAAATCAGATGCTGGACTATGGATTTAACTTCAAAGAGACTCCTATCCACATAGACAACAATAGTGCTATCTCTATCACTGAGAACCCTGTGCAGCACTCAAGGACCAAACACATCAACATCAGGTATCATTTAATAAGGATAACTATGAAAAAGGATTAATTAAACTAGTCAAAGTTCATACAGATGAACAATATGCTGATCTGTTCACCAAAGCTTTTGATGAACAGAGATTTAAGTATCTGATATCAGCTATTGGGATGATTAACTTTGAGTAGACTTTTTATTAAAACTAATTCTAATTATTTCTTCTTAAAATATGTGTGTCCTAAGTTGTCTAGTTCATCACTTTCATAAGCTCATGTTTTCTTTGGATGTAAAATTCTTTTTGAAGACTTTCCTTAGATTCTTGAAAATTTCTGATACTTCGGAAGATAAAATTTTATCTTCGGAAGAAAACATGTCTTTAAAATAAATAACTGTCTAAGAGATTTTACCTTCGGAAGAAGTAAAGATTCATCTTCCGAAGCTTAAAATTCTTATCTCAGACACTTATCTATTTTCAAGAACCTTTTCCTTCCGAAGCAAAATTAACCTTCGGAAGCTTTGTTTATTTCATACAAAGCATTCAAGGGTTTATTTCTCTTCCGAAGCATAAATTATCAAGACTCTCAGGAAAATCTTCCGAAGCCATTTTAGCTTCGGAAGCTTTTTAAATCAAAACTTCCGAAGACAAATAAACTTCGGAAGCTTTTCGAATTCCAAGAAAACTACTTTTTGAGCAAAAGTAAACTACCTTTTCAGAGGTGGGACCGACTTTCGGATTTCAAAGTTTATCCTCTTTCATTAACTTTGGTTCAAATCCCTTTTCATATAAATACCCAACGGTTCCCCCTCTTTCCCACTATCTTCCTCAATTCTACTGTTTCTCTAACCTAATTCTCTAAACCGCCTTTGCTTTCTACCTTTCTTCACCCTTAAGCTTCTGAAATGGCCAACCTTAACCGCAGAAACAACCCTGATTTCTCCATGCAACTACACAGGCAACATAATCAAGTTGCTCTGTTAAGCTCTGAGAAAGATGCAAGTTTCTCAGAGATTTGCCAATTCTTGACTCTGTCAAACTACTTCACCTCCCTGACCATTGATCCTCCTCTATATGAGGATCAGTTGCTTGAATTCTGGAAGACCTGCCAAGAGGTCATTATGGATGGGGAGAAGGCACTGTCTGCCACAGTGCAAGGGAGGACAGTCTTCATCACTCCGGCCATCATTAACCAACATCTACAGCTGGATGATGAAGAAGGTGAGGTGTCCTTCCCAAAAGAAGCTGTTAATCATTCTTTTGAGCAGATGGGCTATGAGGGAGATTTCTCTGTAAAGACCTTTAGGAAAGGGAAGGTCTCATCCCAATGGAAATTCCTGCTCCATGTGGTTATCCACAGCTTGTCAAACAAGCATGGTGGATGGGACCAGATTCCTGAGGATCTCTCCTTCATAGTTCATGGAATGGTTCAGGGGGTCAAGTTCAGGTATTCAATTTGTTTATACTAATTTACTTGCAACTTAGACTCCTTAGAGTATTACATGTTTCCTAGATATGTTCAACACATTCTCAACTGTGAACTGGGCTCACAGTTGAGGGAAACAGGTAATATTCTTAAATGGGACAGATGAAGCCCGGCATCTTTAAAATAATGAAGAAGCCAACTGTAGGCTTCTCGGGGTTAGAAACAGCCCTAGTCCCAAAAATGTTAGAGCTCATTGCTCAAGGTGACAACCTAGCAACACAAGCTAGTGTTGAACCCACACCTCTTTTGTCCCTACCATTAAAAAGACCAGAAATCACCCTCACCTACCAAAGAAAATCCAAACGAACCCCTGCTCAGACTATTGAGTCTGTGCAGGCCCCCAAATACTCAACCTTACAGGAAGAAGTGGACACTAGAGCTCCCACTTCTCCTGAGGAGCAAACCACTCCCATTGTTCACCTATCAGGGCTGAGGTTCCTCAAGCTCACCCTGATGAGCTCAATAGCCCAACAACCTTAAGCCTTCACTCTGAGTCTCCACACTCAAGTGGACAACCTTCAGGGGACAGCTACCATCCCCAGCCTTGGATCTCAACCAACCAATTCCCAACCTATCCTTTTACACTGATGAAGACTTAGGATTCAGTGAGTACCATGAGTCTCTCTTCTCCTCCCCTACTCAAAGAGAGATGAGTACCTCTGACTCTCCTCAGTCTATCCCCCATCAGTCACCTGTTACTGAGGTGGACACTTCTGAACCTGTTCAGGATGTCCATATGGAAGAGGCTCTCACTTTTGAAAGTGATTACATCATTAAGACCTCAACCATGGCAACTCAGCCCATTGGCATCTCAACTGAGGCTGCCAGTGAGCAGAGGAAAACCAGCAGCCAAGAAACTCAAGCTGGTGGTGAGAGAGAGGACTTTGGTCCAATCATCTCATCCCCCAATGAATCTTCTGATGAAGATGAGGGGAATTTGAGACTAAAGGTGCAAAACTGTCAAAACATGCACCTATTAGTCTCTAAGGTTAGTCACTTGGAATCTCAGGTGACTACCTTACAAAACAGGGTCAATGATCAGCAACTCCAGATTTCATATCTGCAGGAAAAACTAGCTGGGAGACCTTTAAGGAGAGCTCAACCAGGAACACAAGAACCTGTGGAAGTGATTGACTTATCCTCCAGCTCACCTATGCAAGTGGGTGATGCTACCAAAAGGGGGAGAAAGTTGTTACAACCACAGAACCTGGGAGTTCTTCAGAGAGAATGGACATAGAGGACTCACCATCCTCACTTGCTGTTGTGCATTCTCAGCAACTTCCTCAAGTTCACATTAATGTGGACTCTATAGACTCTCTCATCAGGAGTCTCTTTGAGGAAGGCATACCAAGGGCTGTCTCATCTCCACCACTGGGAACTAGCAATCAAATCATAAGGTGGAGGTATGATGATGACAGAAGAGCCCTCATACTTCAAAGAGTTCAAGGCCAACAAGAAGTTTTTCAATTCCAAAGCCTGAGCTTTTATGAAAGACTGGATTTAGTCAACCTGCCACTTGTCAATCCAAGCAATTCAAGACAAGCTGACAGGCTGGCTCAAAGAATCCAAGACAGGATCATGGCAGAGTTCTCTCTAAGAAGGAGACTTAGGGAATAGGCAATGTCATCGGTCAACTGGATGTTGAGGTGGACCCTAAGATTAGTTTCATAGGGGAAACCTTGACTGAAGGCCCAGTTGACAGAACCTGAGACCCCCTGTCTCTCATCAAACAACTGCTGCTGAGGTCCAAAACTCCATCTGAGACACCTGCTGGTGAAGGTGTTTCTCAGCCTCTCTCTGGCCAGAGCATGGAAGCTACTCCAAGCAATGAAGGCCAAGCTTCAATCCTCCCCTGAGTCACAAAGGTCTGTTGGTGACAGGGAAAGGAAAAGGATAATGACTCTGAGGAAATTGAGGAGGAAGAGAGAGAGAGGAAAAGGAGACTAAGGGGAGAAAGTTCCACTGGGTCATCTAGCTTCATGCAAGCTGCAATCAGGGCTGCCCCAGACCAAATACTCAGGTGATGAGTTAAGGGCAGTCAGGATTACCTACTTACAGACCAGGAACTATGACATTGATGAGATCATCCCTCCCCTTAGAAGAACTAAATGAAACTGGCTGACAGAGAAGTGTCAAGAGAGTTGAAGGAGAAAGAGGATGCAATGATACTTCTCCAATCAAAGAGGAGAAGAGACAGAAAAGACTTTACAAGCATGCTCCTACTCTCTCACCAGTTCAAGAAAGTCCTGCACAGGAAGATGTGGCTCCACAAGAACCTCAGGTAGATAAAGAGGAAGATAGGATCAGGATGATCAACTACCTGAGTGCCACAGGCTTCTATCAGGCAGATGCACTTCTCCCTTTGTCCTATGACTTCATGAGTTCGAGTACTTAAAACAACTTGAGCTTGAGTTAGTCAAGGAAAGAAAGACAACCAAAAGGAAACTAAGGGAAGAAGCTGCAAAGTCAAGGGCCACCATTCAAAAGAATGCAAAGAAAGTCTGCTGACAGACAAAGAATGTGAGCTTCTTGAAGCTGTATGGATTCTCCGGAAGGAGACTTGGCCCCATGTCTCTATCCACTATGGATGAGCATATTGGTGTGATCAAGCAGAAGATTAAGAGTGGAGAACTTATTGACTTGCACTCTCTTCCAAGTCAAGTCCACCTGAAGTGGAGGTCAAGTTTGAACAACCAGAGACACCTCAACCAAGCACCTCCAGCTGAGCCCCAGCAAGCTTCATCTTCTGATCCTAGGCAGGGTCAAACCCTCCCTCTCCTTCTGAACCTTTGAGGGAGGAACATCCAACTGAGAAAGACATTGATGATCAACATGGTGCTGCAGACCAGTCTTCTCAGTTAAAGACAACCAAGAGGAAGAAGAGGATGGCTTCTAAACCAAAGACAAAGAAGAAGAAGCCAAAGTCATCTACCTCTGCACCTCAGGCTGAATCAGATCAACCTGAGGAAGTGCATGATGAGGCAGCCCAATCAACTCCTATTCAAGTGGCTCCTCTAACTAGTGAGACACCCATCTTATCCTGGACATACTCTACCAATCCAGAGAGATGGACTGTTATAAGAGATCAAGGTGTTGAGAATGTCTACTCATGGCAAGACATAATCAACTTACCTCTGCATGATCTCTTTGAGATGAGAAGATACTATGAAAGTCTTGATGATCCTGACCATCTCATGAAGAAAGGAATGGTCCTGATTGTACTGAAGACTACCAACATTTGAAGATCTTCTAAGTGTTTTGGTAGCATCAGCCTAGGGGGAGTTTGTAAGGATTCCTGAAGTCTGATGCAACCCAAAACAGCTTAAGTGTCTCAACACATGCACTAAGTACTGAAGTAAAGAAGCTTCGGAAGTTTTACACAAAGCATTAGAAAATACTCTAAGTGTAAATCTTCCGAAGCCAAGACCAATATCTTCCGATCCAAACATGAAGTCTTCCGAAGCTTCAGAGACAAAGTCTTCCGAGCCTCATCCTATGAAGACAGATTTCTTCCGAAGACTTTTAGTACACATGCTTTATCTGATGTACTGTTCCATAAAGCACCTTTTCCGCTGCATCTCTGTAAAGTCACCAACTTACATGAGTTGGTGAAAAGGGCCTTGCTTTTGGTAACTGTACATTGAGGTCTTGAGTATTCAACTTTCCACTTTATGTACTTTATCCTTTTTGTATTGTAAAGGATGTGAGCTATGGCATGTCATAGTCACAAGGTCAAAAGGCAGATATGCCTTTTGATCCTACAATTGATTTTGTTAGTGTCTAGTCAATTGTATCCAGCTGGCCTTCAAAGTATGGCCGGCTGTAGGTTGTAGTATAAGTATTTCAAGTTCTTGTATCTTTTCTTTATGCTTTGTAACACTTGTAAAAGAACTTGAGAAAGCAATATACTGCCTCCTGAAACCCAACTCTCTTGTTCTGTCTCTTTACTTTACTTGTGTTCTTAGTATCATACTTGGTTAATCCAGTTCACTGTTTGATTAGAGCTTAGTTATTCTCCTCATTGTGTTGTTGTGTTGTAATTGTGGTTAAGCCCTTAAACGGTCCTGCAGGCTGCATCAGGCACCCAGGAAGTGGTATGAGACATTGTCTGAGTATCTTTGTAAACATGGATACAAGAGAGGTACTATAGATGGAACTCTCTTCATCAAAGGACAGTGAAATAACTTATTGCTAGTTCAAGTGTATGTAGATGACATCATCTTTGGTTCAACTAATCCAAAGCTCTGCAAAGACTTTGAGAAGCTGATGAAAGACAGATTTGAAATGAGTGCAATGGGAGAACTCAATTTCTTTCTGGGAATTCAAGTGAAGCAAGTTGAAGATGGCATCTTCATAAGTCAGTCAAAGTATGTTCAGGACATACTCAAGAGGTTCAACATGACTGGTTGTAAGATTGCTAAGACACCCATAGCCAGAAACCACTCCTTTGGACCTGATCTTGAGGGGGGTGTGTAGATGAACACTTATACAGGGCTATGATTGGGTCTCTTATGTATCTTACAGCTAGCAGGCCTGATATCATGTTTGCTACATGTATTTGTGCAAGATATCAAGCCAACCCTAAGATGTCTCACCTAATCATTGTCAAAAGGATTTTAAGATACCTCAAAGGTGCTTCAACACTTGGTTTATGGTATCCAAAGAATCCTGACTTCAATCTGTATGCTTATACAGATAGTGATTATGGTGGTTGCAACATGACTGCAAAGTCTACATCTGGGGGATGTCAATTCCTTGATGGAAGGGTTGTCTCATGGCAATACAAGAAACAATCCTGTGTGTCTGCATCAACTGCTGAGGCTGAATACATTGTTGCTGCAAGTTGCTGTGCTCAAGTGCTTTGGATTCAAAATCAGATGCTGGACTATGGATTTAACTTCAAGGAGACTCCTATCCACATAGACAGCAATAGTGTTATCTCTATCACTGAGAACCCTGTGCAACACTCAAGGACCAAACACATCAATATCAGGTATCATTTAATAAGAGATAACTATGAAAAGGGATTAATTAAACTAGTCAAATTTCATACAGATGAACAATATGCTGATCTGTTTACAAAAGCTTTTGATGAACAAAGATTTAAATATCTAATATCAGCTATTGGGATGATTAACTTTGAGTAGATCTTTTCTTAAAACTAATTCTAATTATTTCTTAAAAATATGTGTCCTAAGTTGTCTAGTTCATCACTATCATAAGCTCATGTTTTCTCTGGATATCAAATCCTTTTTGAAGACTTTCCTTAGATTCTTAAAAATTTTCTGATCCTTCGGAAGGTATATTTTTACCTTCGGAAGAAAATCATGTCTTCAAAATAAATAACTGTCTAAGAAATTTTTACCTTCGGAAGAAGTCTCAATCTATCTTCCGAAGCTTAAATACTTGTCTCAGACACTTATTTGTTTTTAAGGACTTTTTCCTTCCGAAGCAAAATTAACTCTCGGAAGCTTTGTTGCTTTATATACAAAGCATTCAAGTGTTTATTTCTCTTCCGAAGCAACATTTTCAAGACTCTCAGGAAAATATTCCAAAGTCATTTTAGCTTCGGAAGCTTTTTCATTAAAACTTCCGAAGATAATTTACCTTCGAAAGCTTTTCGAATTCCAAGAAAACTACTTTTTGAGCAAAAGTAAACTACTTTTTCAGAGGTGGGACCGACATTCGGATTTCAAAGTTTATCCTCTTTCATTAACTTTGGTTCAAATCCTTTTCACATAAATACGCAACGGTTCCCCCTCTCCCTCATTATCTTCCTCAATTCTACTATTCCTCAAACCTAATTCCCAAACCGCCTTTGCTTTTCACCTTTCTTCATCCTTAAGCTTCTCAAATGGCCAACCTTAACCGCAGAAACAACCCAGATTTCTCCATGCAACTTCACAGGCAACACAATCAGGTTGCTCTGTTAAGCTCTGAGAAAGATGAAAGTTTCTCAGAGATTTGCCAGTTCTTAGCTTTATCAAATTACTTCACCTCCCTAACCATTGATCCTACTCTCTATGAGGATCATCTGCTTGAATTCTTGAAGACATGCCAAGAGGTCATCATGGATGGGGTAGAAGGCACTGTCTGCCACAGTGCAAGGGAGGACAATCTTCATCACTCCAGCCATCATCAACACTCATTTGCAGCTGGATGATGAAGAAGGTGAGTTGTCCTTCCCAAAGGAAGCTGTCAATCATTCCTTTGAGCAGATGGGCTATGAGGGGGATTTCTCTGTAAAGACCTTCAGGAAAGAGAAGGTCTCATCCCAGTGGAAATACCTACTCCATGTGGTTATCCACAACTTGTCAAACAAGCATGGAGGGTGGGACCAGATTCCTAAGGATCTCTCCTTCATAGTGCATGGAATGGTTCAAGGGGTCAAGTTCAAGTACTCTTAATTTGTCTATACCAATTTTCTTGCTAACTTGGACTCCTTAGAGTATTATATGTTTCCTAGATATGTTCAACACATTCTCAACTGTGAACTAGGCTCACAGTTGAGGGAAACAGATAATATTCTTAAATTGGGACAGATGAAGCCCGACATCTTTAAAATCATGAAGAAGCCAACTGTAGGCTTCTCAGGGGTAGAAACAGCCCTTGTCCCCAAAATGTTAGAGCTCATTGCTCAAGGTGACAACCTAGCACACAAGCTAGTGTTGAACCCACACCTTCTACCTCTCTACCATCAAAAAGGCCTCAAGTCATCCTCACCTACCAAAGAAAAACAAATGAACCCCTGCTCAAGCTATTGAGTCTGTGCAGGTCCCCATATACTCACCAACACGGAGGAAGTGGACACTAGAGCTCTCACTTCCCCTGAGGAGCAAACCACTCCCATCTCTTTAACAATCAGGGCTGAGGTTCCTCATGCTCACCTTGATGAGCTCACAATCCCAACTGCCTTAAGCCTTCACTCTGAGTCTCAACACTCAAGTGAACAACCTTCAGGGGACAGTTACCATCCCCAGCCTTTAGATCTCAATCAACCCATTCCCAACCTATCCTTCTATACTGATGAAGACTTAGGTTTCAGTGAGTATCATGAGTCTCTCTTCTCTTCCCCTACTCAAAGAGAGATGAGTACTCCTGAGTCTCCTCAGTCTAGCCCACATCAGTCACCTATAACTGAGGTGGATACTTTTGAACCTGTTCAGGATATCCATATGGAAGAGGCTCTCACTTTTGAAAGTGATTACATTATTAAGACCTCAACCATGGCAACTCAGCCCATTGACATCTCAACTGAGAATGTTAGTGAGCAGAGGAAATTCAGCAGCCCAGAACCTGAAGCTGGTGGTGAGAGAGAGGACTTTGGTCTAATCATCTCATCCCCAATGATTCTTCTGATGAAGAAGAGGGGAATCTGAGGCTAAAGGTGCAAAAACTGTCAAAACATGCTCCTATTTAGTCTCTAAGGTTAGTCACCTTGAATCTCAGGTGACTACCTTACACAATAGGGTCAATGATCTGCAACTTGAGATTTCATATCTTAAGGAAAAACTAGCTGGGAGACCTTTAAGAAGAGCTCAACCAGGAACACAAGAACCTGTGGATGTGATTGATCTATCCTCCAGCTCACCTATGCAAGTGGGTGATGCTACCAAAAAGGGGAGAAAGTCATTGCAGCCACAGAACCTGGGAGTTCTTCACAGAGAATAGACATTAAGGACTCACCATCCTCACTTGCAATTGTGCATTCTCATCAACTTCCTTAAGTTCACATTAATGTGGACTCTATAGACTCTATCATCAGGAATCTCTTTGAGGAAGGTATACCAAGGGCTATGTCATCCCCACCTCAAGGAACTTCAAACTACATCATTGGGGAGGTATGATGCTGATAGAAGAGCCCTTATTCTTCACAGAGTTCAAGGGCAACAAGAAGTATTTGATTATCAAACTTTGAACTTCTATGAAGGTCTGGATCTAGTCAACATGCCACTTGTCAACCCAAGCAAATCAATACAAGCTGACAGACTAGCTCAAAGAATCCAAGACAGGATCACTGTAGAGTTCAGCTTAAGAAGGAGACTTAAGCAATCAGGTAATGCCATCGATCAACTGGATGTTGAGGCAGACCCTAAGATTAGTTTCATAGGGGAAACCTTGACTGAAGGCCCAGTGGCAGAACCTAAGACCCCTATCTCATCATCATCAACTGCTGCAGAGATCCACATTCCTTCTGAGACACCTGCTGGTGAAGGTGCTTCTCAACCTCTCTGGCCTGAGTTCAGATGTTGTAACAAGCAATGAAGGCCAAAGCTCTCTCCACCCTAAGTCACAAAGGTCTGTGAGTGACGAAGGGAAAAGAAAGATGACATCTGAGGAGATTGAGGAGGATGAGAGAGAGAGAGAGGAAAATGAGGCTGAGGGGAGAAAGTTCCTCTGCTGAGTCTTCAAGACTCATGGAGTCTGCTATCAGGGCTGCCCCCAGACCAGATACTCAGAATGATGAGTTAAGGGCAGTCAGGATAAATTATATGCAGACAAGGAACTATGACATAAACAGTGTCATTTCTCTCCCCTTAGATGAGCTAAATGAACTGGCTGACATGGAAGTGTCAAGAGAGATGAAAGAAAAAGAGGATGCAAGGTTACTTCTCCAATTCAAAGAGGAGAAGAGACAGAAAAGACTCTACAAGCATGCTCCTACTCTCTCCCCAGTTCAAGAAAGCCCTGTACAAGAAGATGTGGTTCAACAAGAACCTCAGGTAGAAAAAAAAGAAGATAGGATCAAAATGATCAACTACCTGAGTGCCACAGGCTTCTATCAGGCAGATGCACTTCTTCCCTTGTCCTATGACTATGTTGAGTTTGAGTACTTAAAACAAATTGAGCTTGAGTTAGTCAAAGACAGAAAGACAACTAAGAAGAAGCTAAGGGAAGAAGCTGCAAAATCAAGAGCTATCATTCAAAAAGGCATGAAGAAGTCTGCTGACAGGCAGAGGATGATGAGCTTCTTGAAGCTGTATGGATTCTCCGGAAGGAGACTTGGCCCCATGTCTCTATCTACTATGGATGAGCATATTAGGGTGATCAAGCAGAAGATTAAAAGTGGAGAGCTCACTGACTTACACTCCACTCCAAGTCAAGTTTCACCTGAAGTGGAGGTTAAGGTTGAACAACCAAAGACAACACAACCCGGACCTCCTGCTGATACTCAGCAAGCTTCATCTTCTGATCCACAGCAGGGTCAACCTCCCTCTCCTTCTGAACCTATGAGGGAGGAACACCCAACTGAGAAAGACAAGGATGATCAACAAGGTGCCGCAGACCAGTCTTCTCAATTAAAGTCCTCTAAGAGGAAGAAGAGGATGGCTTCTAAACCAAAGTCTAAGAAGAAGAAGCCTAAATCATCTACCTCTACACCTCAGGCTGAGTCAGATCAACCTGAGGAAGTGCATGAAGAGGCAGCCCAATCAACTCCAATACAAGTGGCTCCTCTTGCAGCTAAGACACCCATCTTATCCTGGACCTTCTCTACCAATCTAGAAAGATAGCATGTAATCAGAGATCAAGGTGTTGAGAATGTCTATACATGGCAAGACATAATCAACTTACCTCTGCATGATCTCTTTGAGATGAGAAGATACTATGAAAGTCTGAATGATCCTGACCATCTAATGAAGAAGGGTATGGTCATCATTGTGCTGAAAACTACTAACATTTGAAGATCTTCTAAATGTTTTGGTAGCATCAGCCTAGGGGGAGTTTGTAAGGATTCCTATAAGTCTGATGCAACCAAAACATCCAAAGTCTCTCTGCAAGTAATGCACTAAAGAACTGAAGTAGATTCGGAAGTTTTAAACCATGCACTAGAAATATTCTATGTGTAAAATCTTCCGAAGCCATGACCAATATCTTCCGAAGCCAAAAATGAAGTCTTCCGAAGCTTCAGAGACAAAGTCTTCCGAAGCTAAATAGTGAAGACAGATTTCTTCCGAAGACTTTTAGAGATATACCTTTATCCGATGTACTTTACCATAAAGCTGGACCACCTTTCCGCTGCAACTATGTAAATTCACCAAATTACATGAGTTGGTGAAAGGTCCATGCTTTTGGTAACTATACATTGAGGTCTTGAGTTCATGCTTTCTACTTTATGTACTTTTATCCTTTTTGTAATATATTAGGATGGAGCTATGGCATGTCATAGTCACAAGTCAAAAGGCAGATATGCCTTTTGATTCTACAATTGATTTTGTTTGTGTCTAGTCAATTGTATCCAGCTGGCTTTCAAAGTATAGCCGGCTGTAGGTTGTAGTATAAGTATTCCATGTTCTAGTATCTTTCTTTATGCTTTGTAACACTTGTAATAGAACTTGAGAAAGCAATATACTGCATCCTTGAAACCCAATCTCTTGTGTTCTCTTGTTCTGTCTCTTACTTGTTACTTGTGTTCTTAGTATCATTATTGTGGTTAATCCAGTTTACTGTTTGATTAAGTTTGGTTAATCTCCTCTTTGTGTTGTTGTGTTGTAAGTGACCACCCTTCACCGGTCCTGCAGACACCCTTCAGTCGCATGGCCTTCCATGCGAATGAACACCAGGCGAATGGACATCAGGCAAATGAATCCCTATGCGAATGAACCAATACGGATGGACACTATGGGCGCATGGACCCTCAATCGCACGACTCAATGCGAATGAACCTCAGTCGCACGACTCACAGGCGGATGGACTCCAATCGCACGACTTGCATGCGTATGGACCCCAGTCGCACGACTAGCATACGTATGGACCCCAGTCGCATTCCTTTCGGTCGCATGACCTCCAGTCGCATGCCATTCGGTCGCATAGCCCTAGCTAATGCAGAATACAGCTCACTCCCAAACCCAATCTGCGATTTTCGGCCTCCAAGCTCTCATAAACCCATTCTAAGCTCAAATCAACCCTCCTAAACCTTAGAAACATCTACCACAACACCAAACAAGCACACACAAGCCCGAAATCAAACCCCACATGCATCAAACACATACACATACGCATACAAACGGGTTCAACACCCAACTTTTTCAAAAACGGGTTTTGATGTGTTCCAGCCCTGAAATCGTTCAAAAATGTGTAAAAGAGGGGTCCTAGAACTCACACAAACGACACCGACAAGAAGAGCTTCAATTCAACCCTCTACACTTCGATTTTCACGCTCGAGTCCACCCTAACCAAGCTTTTCTCCCTTTTCTCCTTTTTCTCCTTCTCTTTGGCTGAAAAATGGTGAGTGTGGAGTGCCTTCCCCCTTTTATACCCCCCACTCATCCTACCTTCTCCCGTTTTGGCAAGTTTGGTCCCCCGACTTTGGACTTTATTTCTTTTTCTTCTTTCGTCGGCTTCAAAGACAATTTCCGGGTGTTACACGTTACCATCAAAAGTTGGGGTTTGCATCTCATAAATGCCCCATAATTACAGCCCCGTGCCGCGTCCGGCGCAGGCTCTTTATCATCGGAGAGAACCATTTTGGTCTCCGGCCCCTCCTGTTCTCCCGCAGACATGTTTCTTTCCTTCCTCTCTCATTCTCGTACAGCCCTTATCACTTCAGTCACCACAAACGGTAAGATCGTCTGCATGACCTGATGAGCTTCTTCCACAACAGCCTCTTTTACTGAGCTCTCAAATTGGCGCTCTCATCTCCGCCCTCCGGATGAGGGGTCTCGGGTTCTTCAGGAACCATCTTTTCGACTCTAGGTCTTCCTCTCTTGGGTCGCGGTTCAGCACCACTTCCACCACGACCTCCACCACGTGAAGCTTTAGACGATCTACCACCAGCCATTCTCTAACACACTGAAAGATTCAAACACCAACACGGTCATTCAAGGGAACAGCTCAGTTTATGTCAAGTATAGTAAGTCCCTAGTTACAGTGGCCAATTGTGATTAGCCACTTACTTTACTCTTCATACCCCGAGCATTACCTATCCTGACTACATCAGTATCTAAATCTACATACATCACATAAACCACATAACATGCGCACGTAATATCGATTAACATTAAGAACATACCTGATGGCACACAGCTACTCAGATTGGCATCCCATTCCTTTTCCGTCCCATTTTCAGTTTAAGTTAAGGTTTATTTGGAAAATTTACCCATTTCACTTAAACTTTGGCTCTGATACCAACTTGTAAGGCCCCGTTCCCGGGACGCTTACAGTTGGTAAATCATCGCACATAAAACATATAATTACATTCATATTTCATAAAACGTCGCAGTGGAACATTAAAATAACCTTTCATTTCCATGTAAATGCTTTTCAAAGTTAATACAACATTCATTACAAAACGTAGTTTGTTCGCATTACAATGTAAAAACATTAATCAAAAGAATGCCATCCAAAAAGGAGCTGAGTAGCCGCCCGTGCCATACTCGGCAATCATTACCTGCTAACTGGAAACACATAAAAGTCAGTGTTGCTGAGTGAGTTATAGTTTTATAATATAAAACATACTTTATCTTTCGTTAAAACCGTTCATTACTTTCTTTCAAATCATATCAGGCTTTAGAACGTGATCACACATTGTACGTACACATAGATAATATTTATTATCTTCATCATCATTCATTTTGTACATTTCACACGTTTCGCACATTTCGTACTTATCGCACTTTTCGTACTTATCGCACTTTTCGTACATTTATTATCTTTCACTTCTATCTAGGTCCTGTCATGTACTTAACCCCTCTCTAGAGCACCAAGCAATTTCATCTACGGTTAAGTGACAAGGACCCCATATCGCATGTATGGAGTGGTCACTAGGACAGACTCCCCCTGTGTGTGTGAACTCTTATGGGTTCGCCAAGATCGCACGCTGTGTAACACACAATAATTAGGAAATCGCACGTGTTGGAGCAGTCATCGAGACTGAACTCTTACTGTGTGTATGAACCCTTACGAGTTAGCCAAAATCGCACGTTGTAAATACATACACAGTTGAGCTAACAACTCTCATTGAGTTGTGAACCTCCTTCCATTTGCTTGCAACAAGCTCCATACTTTCATTCGTTCATTAAAGCATGCATTCATTATTTCGTTCCTCTTTTTCATTATCTTCCACTTTTACGTTACATCATACGTAATCATTTCATTCATTATCATTCAACGCAAAGCCACGGAGAGATAAACATACATAAACAGAACATCAACAGGATCATGCAAATCATCATACTATCAACATGCATACATAATATACACATAACAGCACCATCATGCATAACATCATACATAACATCATCATCATACATCATCATCATCTTATATCGTTCATGCCATCACATCATCTTTGACCTCAAAAGTCAACTTACAATAACCCCCCGAGAATCTTCCAAGTCAAAGCCTACTTTTACCCTTTCCTCCCGAGAATCAGATAATAAACTAAGTACCTTTGGGCGCTTAAGCCCTATTTGGGCGTATGAACACCCTTCAGTTGCATGGCCTCCGAGGTGACTGAACACTTAGGCGAATGGACATTAGGCGAATGGACATTAGGCGAATGGACATTAGGCGAATGAACCCTATGCGGATGGACCTATGCGGATGATACTATGGGCAAATGGACACCTATGCGTATGGACTCTCTGTCGCATAGCTTCCATGCGTATGGCCTTAAGTCACATGACTTCAGGCGCATGGGCTTCAGTCGCATACCCTTCGTGCGTATGAACCTCAGTCGCATGGCCTCCAGGAGCATGGACCTCAGTCGTATAACCTTCAATCGCATACCTTACAGGCGCATGAACTTCAGTCGTATGACTTCCATGCGTATGGACCACAGTCGCATGGCATCCGTGCGCATGGACCTCAGTCGCATGCCTTTTGGCCGTATGGCCTACAGTCGCATGCCATTCGGTCGCATAGCCCTAACTGATGCAGAATGCAGTTCATCCCGAACCCAAACTGCCATTTTCGGCCTCCAAGCCCTCCCAGACTTGTTCTAAGCTCAAATCAACCATCCTAAACCTTAGAAACACCTACCACAACACCATTCAAGCACACACAAGCCCAGAATCAACCCCACTCGAATCACACACAAACACATACACACGGGTTCAACACACACACTTCAAAAACGGGTTTTACTATGTGTTCTAGCCCCAAATCAGTTGAAAACATGTAAAAGAGCGGTCCTAGAACTCACATAAACAACCCCTTCGAGTAGAGCTTCAATCCAACCCGCTACACCTCAACTTTTGCACTTGATTCTTCACACACCCTAGGTTTTGCTCTTGCTTCTCTCTCTCTCTCTAGCCGAATGAATGGGGAGAATGAGAGGAGAATGGGCTGCACTCTCCCCTTTATACCCCCACTCATTCAAGAGTTTTTCTGTTTTGGCAAGTTTGGTCCTTCAACTTTGGACTTTATTTCTTTTCTTTCTTTTGTCGGCTTCGAAGAAAATAACCGGGTGTTACATGTAGATTCGTATATGTAATTAATCATGTTTGTAAAAGAATATTTGTAAATAGTTTTAGTAAACCCGTGTAATACACGGGTGACTAAAACAATGTTAAACAGAAGGAAAATATATTAGTTATAAAATCATAATCTAAGATAAGATACGATTGAAATCTTCGTTATTATAAATAGAACTAGCTTTAATAAACCCGAGTGTTACACGGGTTGAATAAACAAAATATTAATATAACAATTTTTTTTATAAAATGATATTATAAGATATGATGTGACTGTAATTATATATAAGAAATGACTATAAGTAATAAAACAGTTATTTTATTTTTTAAAAAAATTGTTTTAAATTTTTCTTAATTAGAGATAAAATTAATAAATAGATCTCTTTCTTAATTTATTAAATTTAAAAAAAATGTTAAATAATATTATTAGTAATTAAGTTAATTATTTAATAGGAGAGAGAGGCGGGAAAATTTTTGATGAGGATGATTGTGGTGTTGACACGTGTCATCTTAAGATACATTTTTATTAGAGTAGGAAGATGAAAATTTTGTTAAAACAAACATTTTAAAAAAATATTATTTTTAAAAAGTTTCTTATTTTAACTCATAATTCTAATTATTTTTTGTTTATAGAAGTTTTACTTTTAAAATACTAATTACAAAATACTTTATATTTTTGAAAAATTTTGATGTTTTAAAAATTTTCTTATGTTATAAAATTTGTTTATTTAGAAATAATATTAATAAAAGTATATTTTTTAATTTATTAAAAACTATTTTAGTTAGTAAAATTAAATAATATTATTTATAATTGATATGATTATTTAATAAAATAGAAAATCAGAAGAAAACTTTTGATGAGAACGAATATATTGATAACGTCTATATTTTTAAGTTATACTTTTTAGGGGCTGTTTGGCAACATCTGAATGATTAAGTGCTGAACCAATAAGAGGTCTGAATCATTAAGTGCTGAATCATTAAAAGGTCTGAACCATTAAGAGCTAGTATATAATTTAACTATTCAAAGACAAATGTCTGACCAATTCAGATAATATGTCCTAATCATTCAGCATTAGACCTCTTAACCATTCAGCATCAATATAATGCTTAACCATTCAGAGGTAAATCTCTTAACCATTCAGACATGTGCTCGCGAAACAAACAGTCTGAACCATTAAGTGCTGAACCATTCAGACATCTGAACTATTAAGAGGCTGATTAAGAGGCTGCCAAACAGCCCTTAGTTAGGGGCTGTTTGTTTTGGTCTGACCCGGCTGACCCGGCTGACTCGGTCAGCGGGTCAGCCCGTTTGATACGCGATTGTAGCTGCTGACCGAGTCATATATGTCTGACCCAAACTTTGAAAAACACATTGCTGACCCAGGCGCTCCTCCCTTCCCCTGTGCTCTCGGTCGCGCTCCTCCCTTCCCCCGCACTCTCGGTCGGTCACCTCCCCTCCCCCTGAGCTCTCGGTTGGTCACCTCCCCTCCCCCTGAGCTCTCGGTCGGCCAACCTCCCCTCCCCTCGGTCGGCTTCATCCCCTCCCGACCGAGCCCTAACCTTACTGGACACTTGATGAGGTTAAGCTTTTGGATGCTTTTACTGCCAAGATAAAGGCTTTAGTACTGAACAGGTACATGTTTCTGAACTTGGAATCTTGTACTAAGAAATGGTGGTTTTTGGATAATCAATAGCAGACGGTTAAGTGTAACAGAATGTGGTGCAAGAGATAGCATTTGGATGTGTTTGTGCTACTTATAGTTGCAATAATTATCTTTACTCGGTCGGCTTCATCCCCTCCCGACCGAGCCCTAACCGAGCGGTAATCAAGTTCGCGAGCCCTAACCTACGGTAATCATCATTCCTTTATGTAGATGTGTATGTATATGGGTATGTAGATGTGTATGTAGATGGGTATGTATATGTGTATGTATCATTCAGCAGAGTCAGTCAGATACTAAATCAAACAACCAAGTTTCAGTCAGATGTAGACTCAGTCAGATCCTCTTACTGGGTCAGCTTCTTACTCAGTCAGATCTTACTCAGTCAGCGCAATCAAACAGCCCCGAAGTTACCCTCCCCCTCCCCACCCCCACCCAAGTCTTCCCTTTACCTTCTTCTTCGACCATTCGACCACCACCGCTGCCGTCCATCAACACTACCGCCGCCGACCACCACCACCACCACCACCACTACCTCCTTCATTTACACCCAACACAACTCGATCTTCTTGTTAGGGTTACGACCCGTGACGGTCAGATTCAATTTGGTATTTTATCTCTACTCATTACACTCATTCTCACCTTTTATCACATTATATCTATATTACATGCTATACAAAACAAATTAAAAAGATGTAGCATTGACATCAACTTGAGGCGTCAATTTTGCAGAGCTACCATGCGAATAACCTATCGGAGGCGCTGAAGATCACCTAAGTAAAAAGCTTTGAACTGAGCTTTCACTTTCACTGTTACTAATGTTGTTGGCGGAGACACTCTATTATTTCTGTTGATCAATTTCAGCCACTTTGTCATGTGTGCTAGGGTTTCCCTGTAAGTAGCTAATTCAATCTGTGCTTATTTTTCCTTATTAATTAATGTTAAACTCTAATTCTGATGGTCAAATGTGATTGTTTTGAGCAGTAGCAAGCTCTTTACGCCCTCAATTCGGAAGTCATACACTACTGGATTTGTAAGCTTCTACCCCTTTTCATATTTATATATAGAACAGATATAGAATTTTGAATGCCATTTCTTCTCAAAATTTGAAGAATACATGTCAAATTTGAAATTTCAACCAGTCTATTCAACCTTCATGTTCAAAACTGTATATTAGTTCTTGGAATGCAGGGAAGTAATACTTTTAAGGGAAGTTAACTTCTTTTTTTTGAAAATGTATTTAAAAAAACAACACAACAATCAGCCACTTTTGTTGGTTTTTTAGCCACATGATTATCATTTTTTTATCATAATCCACATGGATCTTGCATATGAACATAACTACATAAGAGATTGGATATAAAACTATCAAAACGTAGCGCTGTTTTGGACGCTGAGGAAGTTAATAAAATAAAAGGAGGCACATACATTTGAACTCTATTGACTCTCTGATGCTGCTGCTGTTGTGTAGGGAAGAAACACAGGTTCTAAATTTAGTTTAAGAAAAGACAGACCAAAGGAATGGAGAAGTCCTGCAACATTATATGGTATGATAAAATTGGTATTATCGTCATTCCAATAGTTTCACCAGGAAAGTTAGAAACGGGTCACAATGATATTGATCAGAGTGATCATCTTTATCTTGTGAATTTTTTGAATGTTTTATATTTTAGATTGTTAGAATTACTTAACACAATTATAACAACTTTGATTCGGACATGTAATCACTCTCACCAAAAAGAAATATATTGATATTTCTTTGAGTCCGTCATTGAGTACTTTACACCCCATTGTGGTTTAGGTTATCCCGTGGATCCAGTTATAGGGTCATTGCAGAACCAAATTATGGATGCACTTCACTTGGGCGAAAGAGGAAGGGCTTCCACTTTGCTATCTCATATAGGCCACAACAAGCTTATTTTGAAAGCGAACCATTTTGTTCCAATTCTTGCATATTGTGCAATGAAACCTGATCCACTGGTAGGCCTCATAATGAATTTTGTACAAATTTTATTTTCATTGGGAAATTGTGAAGTAATTAGGATGTTCTATTATAAAGTGCAATTATTTGATTCTCATTGTGAGTGGTGCAATTGCTATAGTTATGTTTTTGTACAAGTGTGCTACACCTAATAGGAAGTAATTTTACTCTTTTTATTGTTATTGTCATTATCATTATTGTTAGCAAGACTTTTCAAGTTTTATCACTACATGTATAGGCGCTAACATTCATGAGTATGTACTATGTCATTATGGTGTTAAATGAGAAGTTATTCATCTGTGCAGTTTGTTATGGAGATTTGGAGAGCTATGGAGGAGAAAGGAATTGACTTGAACAATAAATGCCATGTTTTTATGATCGAAGCACTCTGCAAAGGAGGTTACATAGAAGAGGTATACGCATATTGTACATAAGCGTTCTTATATCTTTATGTTTATATCATTTAGTTACTTTGACATAGAAATGATTTGCAGTTCGAATAGTTTAATGGAGGTAGAATTACATTCTAAATGGTTGTCTTGAAAGAGAAGTGCCTGACTTTTGCCCATGAAAAAGAAATTTGTTACAGTTAGTTGATTGGTGTCCAAGTCTTGAAAAAAATTAGACATGTATTTATTTTTTTAGCCAAGGCAAGTTAGTGTAGATTTTTTTTATGATATAACTAACTTGGACTAAAGTAATTGCAGTTGAGAGGAACTAAAGATAAACAATTTGTTGAATGATTATCAAAGTATGAAAGGGAAAGTGATTGCTTCCAGTTTTGGGTTTTATAAAGAAGGTATTTAGTTGCTTGTTAAAAGTTGTGCTTGCCTTAGGTTACATATTGATAACTGTTTATTGTGTAACAAAATCATTTATGGACAAGGATTTTGATCACAAGATGATTAGCAAAACATGATGATCTTGAATAAAGTATTGCTAGTAAGTGTTCAAGTAGTCTAGGTAATTAGTTGGCCGAGGATGATGGAAAATAATAATGGCTATTGTACATTGATTGTAATGCAATTGAAGAAAGTAATTGACCAATTAGGTTTGTATTGTATATTATGGTGTATTTTAGGTTACAACCACAAAGTATATACTATATATAGATTTATGTTAAAATCAACACCCCCTAGATTGTTCTAATACTATCATGTACTTTAAGAAAATGAAACATGTAGCAAAATTTTAGAGGCTTTCCCAATTGACAAGTACATAAAGGAGATATATGATACTGGCAGCGTAAAACTAAGAAGTATAAACTTCAAAAGACGCTGTATTGTTGTTTGAGCCACTTATGCCCAGGAGAGGGCGCATGTACAATTGAAAATAACTACTTTATTGACGTACTTGAATTGTGGAAGATGTAGTGAATAAAGACCATGATTGGTGTCCTTGAGAAGGGCGGTGTGTGTTGACTCGTTCT